>VMBQ01018502.1:47273-57707 GCA_007657795.1 Dreissena rostriformis | reverse complement strand
TACTACTACTACTACTACTACTACTACTACTACTACTACTACTACTACTACTACTACTACTACTACTACTACTACTACTACTACTACTACTACTACTACTACTATTTATACTACTACTACTACTTCTACTCTACTACTACTACTACTACTTCTACTTCTACTACTTCTACATCTACTACTACTACTTCTACTACTAGAGGATGTGCATACAGAAGCTTGGTAGATTATATATGCTAGTGCAAGTGTGCAAAACAGAGACACATTGTTGATTGTTACAATTTTATTATATTTATCCCCATTTATTACACACATCATGCAATCGTGGTAATATTGTTATTTTCACTCTGATGGTATTTGTTCCGAATTCTGTGTAGTAACTAAACGATTTGTCTCATAAACAAAAAGGAACATCAGTTGTGTTATCAGCACGCGATTTCTCCTTCATGTCAACATCATAAAGATCTTGATCAATCATTGCTACTAAATAATGAACCAATTGGACGTTGTATGCAATCGGAAAAGAAATATCAAGGTAACGTTAAATGACTTCGGTGAATAATAGTATATTATACTACTGTTGACAATATGTTGTCTAGAGGCAAACTAACACATTACCCTTAATCCGGTACACTTGAAATGCGTTTAGCGCAAACATAGTTAATTTCGTTTATAATCAAAATCATTAATTATGATAACACAGGCAATAGCAAATTTTGCGCATTTCTATTGATGCAACAGGAGTTTCACTTCTTAATATGTGATATTTATATTTTATATTTTTGTTTGCAAGAAACAGCACCCACCTTACAAAAGTTATGATCCGATTCCTCTAGATGTCTTTTTGCAGTCCATGCCATACGTTTTTCAGCAGCTGGCCTTCCCTCTCGGTCAGAACTGGTTCGTGATCACAAAGACCAAAAGCTTTACTAGTAGTGTTATTTCCGATAGTCCGTGTCCGAGTTGAGCTGTAGCCCCTATGTTACACATAGTTTTAAATCGTTTTTGCCACACATTTTATTCAAAGTACTTTTAACTTTTGCACACACAACCAATGTATTTACTGCAGCGAAGTTAAAGGATGGTATTTCATTATACAAACCGAATTAAAAAACCAATACTTTTAGTAAATATATCCTGTATTACCAATTTTACAGCCCAGGTAAAAACATTTTACGCTTATTATAGAACTATTTTAAGAATACTGGATTATAATGTTAACATGTTTCATAGTTTGATTAGCATCTTTTTTTTTCCGAGGGCAACAATATCAAATATTAATTTGTGAAACAGAAAATTCTGCTTTATTAATATTTCAAATCGACTATTAGCGGTTGTAGATCTGTTCAAGATATACACCCATACTCATAACTTTGTATGCACGTTCACAACTTGTATTTTTTGTAATGTGTATTACGTTTAAATTAACAAAGTACCATAATGATAAGAATTGTGTTTACTTTTGCCTTACCATAGTAGCTTAATGGCATTGCTATTTAAGAATCGTTTACATTCGAAACTATAATCATATACAAAAAAAGAATAATTTGGTCACTAATTCTGTTTCTCTGAAGTCATGACTAAGCATTCATTCAAATCGCATTGACCCACGTTTAGCGAGGCTCCCAAATCGAAGGGAATAAGACTTCTTACTTGCTCTATTATTTTGTGTCTAAACTTGCTATATGAATTGGTCTCCTTTCTCTACCAAATTTCGTTTCCATTTAAGAGCTGTATTTTAAGGAAATACGTATGTTGTAAAAGGGTGAAACAGTTATCAAACATTTATTTAAAGGTCTCCTTTAGTGTCGTGACAAATTCTTTCTCCATATTATGTTATTTCTGTATGACATGCTGGCTTCTTTAGTCTAATTTCGTATTTCCGTCTTTCAAAAGCAAGCATCATTATGTTTTCTTCAAGCCGCGATTTCATTATATTCATGCAGTCATGTACATACGTGAACCTTCAATATCATTACATGACCATAGTTCGTTGCAAATACAAGTATTGTCTCTTAAGATTTGCAATTAATTCAACCATGTCTTATGATGTATATGCAATATTGCTACACGCAATGTCAGTAAATAGGGAAATGATGATGATGCTTTAACAGGAGACATTGTCATGAGACGTATCAAAATGCTGCTCGATGAATTTGTATATTCATGGTATAGAGAAGTATGATTGCAGTGTTGATAATACTATTGATACCAATGCCATAGCAGAAAACATGAAATAGCATGTATTGATCTGTACAATAAAAATGTGTGCGAGAAATGTGGACGCCCGGGAAACTGGTAACGGTTCACTGCAGAGAATTCGTATCAAGCTAAAATAAAAATGTTTTTTTGCCACTTACAGAGACATACAATTTGGGGAACTATGTCGATATTTAGAATGTTATTTGTAAATTTAAAGCAAATTTAAGGGATTTTTTTAAACATTATTTAAAATAATTGAACACTGAACCTTAAGTCAAACCACAAACAAATTAGGATCGGAATGAAAATGTAGGGTCGGTCAGGTTAGTTGAAACAATTTTGTGTACGCTTTATCTACTTTATTTTATTATATATGAATCAGCCCATTGCACACAAGACAAAGGGTACTAAACATTAAGCTATCACTATAATACACCCGTACCCAATATATTTAGTGAAATAGTCCCAGCGAAATAAGTAAAGACCATTAAATAATTAAAGTAATTACTCAATAAAACAAAATCAAATAAAAATGTAATTTTTCAATCTAATAGCGGTGTGTATAAGTGTACGCTAAATTGGTTTCTAAAATCTAAAGACGTATCTGTAATTAAATGAGCGCCTGTTATCAAGATTTTCAAAATTGCTGTCCGAAATAAATGATAGCTATACGTATACGAAGGACATTTGACGTCATAATTATTACTTTTTTATATGAATCCGTTCACAAGTAATTTCTTTCGACATAAATGCGACATTGCTTAACGAATAGCTGATTATTTGGAAGTATTTTATTGGGGTTACTTTTCTCTAACTGTTTACGACTTGACATTCAATTATATTTTGAAGTAATAATGCCAAATCGTTTAGCGTGTGAAAAAAAACTATTTTATTAATAAGTTAAATTAAGTTATTGTTTTGGATCATACAATACGCTAGATAACGGTAAATTAAGTGCCTTAATATTGATCTCATATAAGTGCTTTATTTACAAGATTGAACTATTATTTGAATATCACACTTATCACGAAGGAAAAATCATTAATGCCCTGCATAAATCTACCATATTTCCAGAAAAGATACCTGGCACAATCAGTGTATGGCTTTCTTGTCCCTAATTAAAACAGTTTAGTTCATAATTTGCCATTTTCTGAAATGGCGTATGCGTTGTTATTCTTATTTGTATTTTAAAATAGCAAATACAAGTACATAACACTAGCTGTGTACCTTTGATACACATGTTATCACATGCTATACACGTCGTTTTGTAGTAAATTGTGACGTGTTAATCAATCGTGCATGCTTCCATACAAACATCGCAAGTAAATTTCTTATGTCGTATTTGTTTTCTTACAATAACTACATCTGCTCTTTGTATAATAACACATTTATTTTGCTGTTTGATGCAAAACAAACGCTAATCTATTCTTGTTGACAACGACAAGGACCTAACAGTATGCATGAGCTGAGACACAATTTCTGAGAAACCTAAGAGGCGGTTAGATGAGAAATATTGAGATTCATATAAGACTATATCTGTAAAAGTAAACGTGTACTATATTGTATGTTCTTTTTATTCTTACCCGCTTTATAACTATTAATAAACAAATGACCACTGGAGTAGATAAATAGTCTTACTGGTACATTAGAGCTTATATTATACATTATACCTTTAAATCCCTGCCGGCAGTAACACAAACAACGGAAGTTCTTTAACAGGTTTATAACGATTTCATCCAAATATCAGAAAATATTGAAGGAATGAAATACAATCAATTTAACTTGCAACATTTAATACAATAAACAAGAATACTATGTTTCAAAACAATTGGAAAATAAAAATAATTCTTTTTAACAACATGTCAACATATTCTGTTTCTACTCGACATTGTACTCATGTTCATTAGACACGTACTCTACGACATTGTACTCCTGTTCATAAGACACGTACTCTACGGCATTGTACTCCTGTTCATAAGATACGTACTGTACGACATTGTACTCCTGTTCATAAGACACGTACTGTACGACATTGTACTCCTGTTCATAAGACACGTACTGTACGACATTGTACTCATGTTCATAAGACACGTACTGTATTAACAACTACTTCTTAAAATGTGTCTGTTTTTTTTCATTCAAATGTCGGAATGCTTCAGAATGGTAGCTCTATGAGTTTGTTTCACTGCAATTATCTATCGGTATAAGCGACATGTTTACACTTGCAGCAATTAATCTCATTAACCATTTAAAGTATGGAATATACTATTCTATTTTAATTACTCTCCATGTAAATGCGTCCTTTCCATTGAGTTATCTTCTTAAGAGAACCCAGATTGTTTGTAACCTTCAAAACACAATTATCATACATTACTTTAACGTTGGCCTCTTCGGTGTCACACAAATGTTTAAATATCAAAGTGTGTGCATACTTTTTTTAATGCTCCAGCAACGTGTGTGAAATAATAAAGGAATTCATTGGAAACATTATTATTTAAACTTTAAAACTATTTATACGATTCTTATAAATCAAGGTGCATTGTATTGACATATTGGAATGTGTTAACATATCAAATACATTTATTTCAAAATAGAATGTTATTTACATATATGTTATTTATAATGGTTGTGTAAATTGTGAGGCTAGTTGTTTAAGCTCAATTGAATCGAAGTTTTAAGTTTTAACAAGTAACGGTTAAATTCGTTTCCTGTATTAAAACAATTATGAAGACGATCACAGCCGAACACGGAAGAATTGAGACGCCAAGCAGACATCATATCCACTACGTAAGCGAAAGCGCGAATATCCTTCACAAACCGTTTTCTTTACCATTAATCAATAACTGTATTATCAATATACCTGGCCCCTATCGTTTATTCTACATGTTAAACAATGTTTCCTATTCAACACACAACATGTGAACATAGTAAGGAATACGTTCGTGCGTAATGTTTAATCATATTAATTAATAACGTTAGTGTCAATGTTTTATGAGTACGGGGACCCGCTGCGAACAATTTCATATAAAAATACAACATTAACCCCGTTGTGTACACTAAAATGCTATAGTTGTGCAAATAAGGCACACGCAATCGTCTACCACAGTGACTAAACTTGCATAAAAACTTCGGAGAAGAACTTGTTACATTGTAATTGCAAAATCTCTGTCATGCAATACTTTATCATTTATTGGAACATAAACATAACGCAATGTTCTATATACTGTTGTTTGGTATTTGTAGCCAACATTTGGATAAAGTTCAGTGTGTGTGACAAACAATAATTCGTGCACGTTTTTAGTACTCAATTTAGGTCGTGCGATATCAATACATGTTGTTTTCTCACAAGCAGATACTTATTTAGAACTGACTTTCCTAATATAGATCCTTTCTTGTCGTGTATTTGATGTTCATACCACACGCATTGATAATTGCAATACAAGGTCTGAATTCGAAGTCTTAATTACAATCCAGTAGAACATGAATACATTTCGGTTATTTTATATATGCATTTTAAACAAACAATTATATTTTCTTAAAAAAAAAGAATGAAAAGCGATAATAATGTAACGTTTGTCTTCGGATGTGCATCGACCAATACTTCATGCATCTCTTTATTGCAGTCATTCACATTGGGTACTGGAATGGTTCATATCTTCGTTACAAACATCAGCAATATAGTATATAACACAAATACTAACTATACATTACTTTGTAAACCAATAACGCTTTCCTGAAAGTATTAACACTCTACTGGTCTGCTTTGTTTCATTTATTGATTCATTTTAACAAAAGTGATTTTCGTGTTGATAAGTACATACATTATATGTCAACACAAAATTATGCACATATATATGCATACCATTTATCATGTTATTTTCAAGTTAATAAGGTCTTTAATATAGATACATATCGTGAAGAATAATGGCACATACATTACGTTTTGCAAGACGTATACGTGTTTTGTACTTGCACCTTTGTTCTAATGTGTTCCGTTAATATTGTTTAAAAAAACAACGTTTACAGCTATATCCGCTTTTAACTGCTTTGAGCCCAATCTCGTTCGTAATCATGCATTCTGGATTTCTTTCAACGAAACACGTACGCTTTTGTTTAATGTGAAACTTCAAAGAAATGTTTTATGAAACACGTACTGCAGTACTTCATTCTTCACAATAATTGCCAAGCATCGCGTGTCGCATGGCTCAGTCACCATTTATTGCATATATTCTAGTGGAGAGGAGATTGTGTAGAAACTGCTTTGTAAAAGAAAAGAAAATAAAACCCGTTCAGGTACTTACATGTTTCAAACTCATTAATTGATGACGTTCTTGTCGAATGTTTTCTTGATCTTTCATTAGTTATGTTCAGTCAATTTCAATTATCAGATTCTTTAACATAAAACACGATACATCAAGCTTCATGGTTCGAAAAGGTTAATCAATCAATTAGAAGAAACATTCGCGTGTAAGTAACATTGCAATTTAGTTTGCACCTACAGATACTCTGACTGAAATACTGAAATACAGATATACAGGATAGTTTATATCGACAGCACATATACAGCTCATTGTCATAAACATACATATGCAATAACAGAATGCGCGTCAATTCAATACAACACATTCATCATTTCGAAGAAAGATTAATTTAAAAACGGAATTACGTACACCATGTTTTAGTGCGAATGTCACATGGATGAAGTTAAGACATAGCGATAACATAAAGTAAAAACGAAGTTTAATAATTGCAACAAGTATACCATTATTCCAAGCTTACTGTCTTTGTGAAAAATATATAATTTATCCTACATATATAAGACATTTTCTCACATTTTAAAGCCTGTTAAACAAAACATGGATAGATTTCTTAACACTTTTTAGTTTGAACAATGAAGGAGTTCGATAAATATGGACATATTTGGGCGAGATATATAATGTTTTTGGAATTAATGTATTCCTTACATCAGCATAGTAAGGGCATGTAATAACAAAGTGATATTCCTCCTCGATATCATTAAGGTTGCATAAAACACATTTGCGTTGATCTCTGACACTTTTCTGGTGTCTACACGTTTCAATTAATAATTTGAGAGACGACACACGTAATTTTATAATGTTCCTATGTTGTTGCTTTCCAACAATATCAAGATACGCAGATCTTTCGAATATTAGTTTTAATCCCCCAATAAACTCATTTAACTAGTTGATGTGACACGTATATTCCAGTTAGTGATATACTGGTCTCGTAATCTGTGTTTAAGTAACGGGATAAATTGATTAGAGTTCACAGATTCGGGGAACTGCCATACATTGTTAGAACCGGTTTGGTTAAGAATGTCATCGGTTCATACATAACAACAGTATTTACTCGAAGAGTAATCAACACCATCTTACAAATATACGATATTATGTCTGTAGAATAGCGTGCATTATTTAAGACGGAATCGTTTAAATACCCATCGTTGATGTCCATAAACATTTAGGTGTTTTTATCTCCAATGACTGTACCTGGAATGCGCATATATCATACATAAAGGAAAAGGCATGGACAAGCGTTCATATAATGCGTCGATTAAAAGCATTGCTTGATAGAAAAACTCTCGAGAAAATATATTTTTCTTGATCAATCCTTGAGTACTCAGACGCTGTATATGATAATTGTACGCAATATGAAAAAGATGATACATAGAAAAGAAAACAAACCGAAGCCGCGCGAATGACATCTGGATGCACACGTTTAGTCTCATTAGAAGAACTTTATAATGAGCTAGGCTGGGAAACTATCAGTCAACGAAGACGCAAACATAAATTGATATTAATTTATAAAATGAACTCAAGTAATGTACCAAATTATTTGCAATCCCTTTTACCCGCTACAGTTAGATCGTTTAGCAATTACCCATTAAGAAATTCGTCACATCTCCAAAATATCCAAGCGCGGACGTCACTGTATTCAAATTCGTTTTTACCATCCACTGTAGCTGAATGGAATAATCTTCCCGATGACATCAAAACGCTGAATCGATCAATTCCTTCAAAAGGCAAATTAATATAGATCGACAGATTCCGAATCCTTTATTTATATACGGCGAAAGACGATCCCAAATGCTACACACGCGCCTACGAACAAAGTGTAGCGCCTTAAACGAACACCTTTTCAGACGCAATTTGTTACATCCTCGCTATGTCTATGCGGACTTCATGAAACGACGTCACATTACTTTCTCGAATGCACTCAGTATGTACATATTCGCGGCGAACTTTTGAACTCACTATCCGTATATTCCGTCCCCTGCATTGAAACCATTCTATATGGAGACAACACTTGTGACTACTTTATCAATACTAAAAAGGCTGATGCAGTGCATACATTTATTATTAATAGTAAGCGATTTGATTCGTAAATATGTTACAGTACGACGCTGAACCCTATTTTCTTCGTGTGCATCAAACAAGTCCTTTCAAACTTATTTCATTTTCTTCCCAAAACTCTCTCTCTCTCTCTCTCTCTCCAAATGTCGACTTATTGCTTGTTTTTTACAAATGAAACTATACTCGTAGTTTCTTTTTTCCATACCTTTAACATTGTTAAACTATTTAAAATCTAATGTCCGTCTAGCTACATGGACATGTATTTGTATAGGGAGAAGAAAAAAATAAGACATCGTCTTCCGTTTTAATCCTATTCAAACATGTACTTATTATAAATGTTGTGTGATATTATTTGTAAAACAATGTGCATTGTTTGAAATAAATATGTTCAAACTAAGACGGAATCGATTAGTTTTTACATCTTTCACATATATATTCCGTTTGCTAATCAGCATGGATACCTAAGCATCTAATGTTTTATGTCATTTAACTGTCCACCGAGTGTTGCTTTTGTAAACGCTGCAGCAGAGTGTCAAAAATCTTACTTCCGATAACCAAACGATCGAGGTAACAATATTATTAAAGCGTTGTATGTAACAATTTCCCGAAAATTCTATAAAATTAAAATAGTGATTGTTGTTTTTATAAAATTATTGCAATCGCCTTTTGAATGTATAAATGCATGTTGTTTACATAGAGTAATACTTACTTTATTAGACGTAGGAATATACATCGTATCATTTATATATAATTTAAACGACTTCCTTTACCAAAGTAATGACACCGACTATATTTATATCGTCTTTTATTTTACACCACACCTCTGTAACCATACGTTTATCTGAATCAGATAAGAGTGGCTTCGGACCAGCTGTTCTAAATGGCGTTATGTTTTTGTTTTGTTTACATCTGGTGCGACTTTGATGTTTCATTCGCAGATTTCCCATGGTGCGAAACTTTCTTACTTACGAACGACCTAACAGATAACCCAACTAGACCAGTGTTTACGAACCCCCGTTACACGTATGTGCATATAATATATAAATGTATACACATACAAAATGTAAAATGTGTATAATTGTATTAATTTTCTTTTTGGATTTCATAACCTCTGTTGTGTATCTGCTCACATCTCCCAGACGAGTTTTTGTTGCAAAAGACTCTGGTAACTGAATTCCTGACCCCAAGTAAACAAGTGGGATACCAGTTGAACACGAAATAAAACGCTTTATTTTTAATATAATTATGCGCACTTATATTTAAAGACCGAATATACAAAAAAAAATGTCATTTGATGATATCCAAAGGATAACTTGTGTCCCTAATCCTCATTCAATGTTTTGCTTCTTAATCATGAAACTAAAAACCTCTCTTCAATCTGTTGATAAATTAGGATTGTATATCTAGCAAAACGACACACGTATTATCTTGAGTAAATAAAAGACCATTTGACGTTGATGTAATTTGATGTATAGCTTTATTTAATGACAACAAGACTGTATGACGGAAACAAACTTCCTTCCGAAACATATAAAACCAACAATAATAATACCCATAACAATAATAATAGTAGTAGTAGAAGTAGTAGTTATAGTAGAATTAGTAGTAGAAGAAGTGATAGTAGTAGTAGTAGTAGTAGTAGTAGTAGTAGTAGTAGTAGTAGTAGTAGTAGTAGTAGTAATAGTAGTAGTATTAGAAGTAGAAGTAGAAGTAGTAGCAATAGTAGTAGTAGTTGTAGTAGTAGTAGTAGTAGTAGTAGTAGTAGCAGTAGTAGTAGTAGTAGTAGAAGTAGTAGTAGTAGTAGTAGAAGTAGTAGTAGTAGTAGTAGTAGTAGTAGTAGTAGTAGTAGTAGTAGTAGTAG
>VMBQ01018502.1:0-46751 GCA_007657795.1 Dreissena rostriformis | reverse complement strand
TGAGAGGACAAATCTAATAAATATTCTATGTTAAATAAAATGATATATTGTTTTCATAAATTATCTTCCATTTCGAATCTTCAAAGGTTAACAATCAAACTTAACCATTACAGGACATACACATTTTAAATCAATTGTCCACTTGGTAAACATAGCAGAAATATGATCCAGTGTACACTTTAAGAACAAACGATTCGGCCCTAAATGTTTTATTTTTTACTTGTACCGACTGTTCTATTTCTAACAATACACTAATGTTATTCTAATCGTTCCGTTTGATGTTCGGCTTAATTATCGGCGGACAAACCCAGTGGATATTACTCACGACACAAAACAAAACATACAACTGATTTAACACGCATGCGCTAGTTATAGATGGCAAGTCAAATGATTGTGGTACAGTTCGATTTCTTTCGACTTATGTTTGCAACAACTATTTGTAACACGTATGTATGTATTTGTGACAGATTATAGTTTATTCATCAAGTTTTAGAAATCACAAAGGGTTTAAATGCGTTTTGTGTGAGAACATACAATCCTTTTGTCTTTAAAATCAAATTGGAAAATTTGAATAATTAAATTATATACAAAACATATCAAAATGTATGCTACGCCTCGAATGCTGGTCAGGATGTTGATTTAATATACATATATGGCTGGGAAAAAAACAACAATATTACAACGAAAGTGATTATTGGATTACATCTATCAATCAATTTACCTGTGATGGCCGCAATAACCAGTTAACGATATTGTCATTACATCATATGTTATTAATGGTATAGCCGCATTATCAAGATAACGATACTAACATGTCATTATATGTTAATAATAATATAGCCGCACTATAAAGATTATATGATTATAGGTGCTATCTAATTTACGGGCAAAATGTTTAAGATGTCTGTTTAGATAACATAAGTTGTAAATGTCTGTACATAATCATTATTGTGGAACAAAACCTTAAATTGCTTGACATAGAAATATGTAACTCAACAAACCAATAACAATATTAGATATTTTAAATTTAAAGATCTATTTAATAGAAGAAAGTGATGTTATTTGAAGTTTTTTTTTGTTAAGGGGAACATGTATAATAAATTATTGGTTATCATTAAATCACTGCCCTAACATCATATCTTATATCTAACTTTACATTTTCTATTTACAGAGGTGCCACATTAATGCTTTCGTCTAGTCCTGCGATAATTAAATAACTGAATCATGTGAAGAACATTTTTTTACCAACATGCTCCTGCTAAGTTGTGGTCCACGAAAAGAGGAAATAATTTCCAAATAGTCAAAATATTTGTATTTTATTATTACAATTGTGTTTTATTCTTCTTTAAAATATGCAGGGATGTCAGCATGTTTATAAGAAGGATGATTAAGTAGAACACGGAAATAAAATAAAGACTTTATTTTTATTTAAAGCTAGTTTTTATGATTTCAATGTCAACATTATATTATATCATTTAAATCAAACACATGAATATGACTGTGGAATGTTAAAAAAGTAATCAACAATGTTAATATGGTACATTCAATCAATTATTGTTAATACTTCAGTGAAATTTATAATGAGCAAGATAACATCGATACAGACACATAGACTCGTAAGTGTGTCTTTTTGTGGAATGAACGAATCTGCACAGACTGATTGGGATTTCTAAACAGAGTACATATCTTTTGTACATGAAGTAGTTTTTGGCTGTTCATCAGAAAAATATTTACTATTAAATACAACTTTTCTTTCCTTTATTTGCTGGTGCTACTTCTTCTGAGCTTGTATTACAGTTTTTATTAATCAACGTTTTATATCTTTTTAAAGGTAATAAGAACGTATATACTCAGTTTCAGCTTAAACAATAAATATATTAAACATGATATACAGCGTTAATTTCAAATATGATAGTTGTAAATAAACAATTCTATATACGCCCGGTAATTGCATATAGATAAATTAAAAAAACTAAATATTGCTTACCGTGCATCACTTGTTTATCCCTTATCCGTCGTAAATCAATTATTTTATCAACTTTAAAAGTTTATTACATGAACAGTTTATATGTTTTTTTCTCACAATGCAAATAAGTGCCATTTACCAATAGGGTTTCATTCATTTCTTTCTCAATCATTCATGTTATTGTATATCTTGAAAGCAATACTGTGTTATCATCATAAGGCCCTTAACGGTAGTCTATTATGTATTCCCCTGACGATTAACTGACAGATTACTGACCCTGAAATTCTGTAAGGTGAAATTTAATGTGTAATAGTAACTGAGCCTAATTCTGTTTCTATGAGTCTTTCGAAGTTTATGAGAATAGTTCGGATATCTATACACTGAACAGTGTTAAATACTATTTGATGGACTAAAAGACGTAGTGATGTGGCCGATGTTCTGGGGGATTTCTCTCAAATCAGCTAAAAAATATTCAGATGTATTCATTCGAATCTACTGGACATTTTCTCAGCACTTCATAGCTATCGATATAGGTCATTTAAGGTGAAAAGCTGGATTAAACAGCTACACCGAAAAAAAGTATTAACTAGTAATAGGATCTTGAACCTCATTTTGTTCATCTCAGATCTAATTGAAAAGCCTGCATAAGTGAATTGAAAATTATTTGTATAAATTAAAGTCAATAAACTATACATAACAATAATTCCAAAAGTGTTTGCATCTATCTTGGAAGTGATATTGTGCTTAATCTTCAAAGGCGTAAGCCTAAAGCTGGCTAAAAGTATTGGTCATGGCATAAACTGATTAAACATAAAAACATAAACACAGCATGATATGTAAAATTATTATTTATGCAGGAATTAAAAAACATACATAGAAGTACAACAGGCATTTTTAATTAAACTATTCACAGATATGCCACTGCATTAAGCAAATGGGTCATTGGACAAAAACGGAACATTCAATTACACAATGAACAAGAAGTTCTATATTAAAACAAGCTTCTTAATAATGTGTAAAAATTCAATGTCTCACTGGAGTCTTCACAACACAATGGTCCCAAAACTCAGGGTGCTTTCTTTTTTGTGGCATGTTTTTTATTAACTTCTATAAATGCATTGACACTATCAGAATTTACATAAATGCAACATGTTTGCTATTTGCTAGTTGTTAATTTCTTTTCTCTTTCACAGTGTTTGCATATCTGATATGTTTTATAATGAAGCTGCTTTTTGATGACAGACGCATACTCTTCATTATAACTGCATTTTCTTTACAGTTCACCAATGTTCCATCTCAATAATTGAACACAAAAATTGAACACCACAGTTGAGTTCACAGTTGCTTATATTTCATTTCCTCCCAGTTTGATAGATCCAACATTGAGGCGTTGAGTATTTAGCATCAAGTCAGAATAATTTATGAAATGTGTGCAGCCCAGCGCTTGACACAACAACTTCAAAAATATTAAACAAAAGAAAAAAACATAATAAGCCAATATCCGATGTGTATGTCAGCACAGTAATATTGTTAGCACTAAATAGCAGTTTTGAACAGTTTGGTACGAAAATGATCGAGTAAGAGTTTAACTTTTGTTTTCAATCATAATTTTATCTTAAGAAGTTCTAAACATACAAACAATCTTGGAATAATCATGTAGAATAAACTTGAAAAATTACACCAACACTGTCATAAAAGGATAAACGTTTTGTTTATTTAGATTGAATGTATAACACTAAACTTAAATCCGCAAAAAATTGCTTTGTGACAAAAACAGTTTCTGTCTATATAAAAAGGCATTCTTTCGCAATATAGATCTTGCTTGATATTTCGCATTTAATCAGTTATATATTTACTAACCAATCGATTTTTTTATTCCATATCTGTTTTTCATTTAAAATGTTAACAAAAAACAGAAAGTCAGTTCCACTGTTCACTCCCTTTTGAGATATGGAACTGAGTCATGTATATTAGAAGACAAAAGCAACGCGGTCGTTCATATTTTGAACAAATCAATCTTCTTAAACAATTGTAAATTAATTTGAAGGGTCAAAAATAACAATGAGACAGTAATATTGATTGAAGCAAACAAATGCGAAAATTTGATGTTATTCGATTTGTTGAAACCGGATGAGCGTAATACAATTTAGACGGGTTTTCTTTATTTTGATTGTTTGTAAAAAATAATGTCACACCTGGTAGTAAACCAGACACGGAGGTAGAACATGGACAAGATAAGTATTCAGGGGGAGATAAATAGCATCGCGAAAATAGGTGACGCGTGGCAAAAAAATCCAGTCGTATCAATAACAAAACATAATTATTATTTTTGTATTGTTTTGTCTAAATTTACATATGTATGAACGGTCAAAGCCCGCTTCGCGGGCTTTTGCCCTTATTACTTCTAGAATGACAGTATATGTTATTAATGGTAATACCGTACTATCAAGACACAGATAGTATCACGACTTTATATGAAATAATGTTGTAGATGTGAAGTAAAATCTTATTTCCATACACGTGTAATCTGTGTCAACATGACTGGAAAAATATTACTTTCAGAAGCCGATGGTATTATATGTTTTCAAGCATGTAATATGTATTGACAAAGTATAACTATATTGGACACAGAAATATTCACATTATTAAAATGGTAAAATGTAAACGACGTACCTAACAAAAGTAATGACACCGACTTTGTGTATATCATCTTTTATTCTACTCCATACATCTGTTAGCAAACGTCCATCTGCCTCCGATAACATTGGCTCCAGATCAGTTGCTCTGAATGGGGTTATGTTGTTGGGTTGATTACTATATTTTCTAATTCGTTGTTTAACATGTATATTCCCCATGACGAACGACTTTCCTCACTAACGATCGAAACTAAAGGTAGCCGAATTCACTCGTAAAACATCAGTTATGCCAATATGCATATATCATTGCAATTATACTATTAAAACTGCCATTTACTATGTTAAGTCTCTGTGATTGATACAGATTTGTTTTCTCAAGTAATATGTCCAGGTTTATAAATCCTTTGATTTCCGAGTAACTGTTACAGTATGAATCTTAAACAAAATAGTTTAATTACACGTGAGGTTTATAATCCACAACTGAATCACATACTATGGTTGTATTCAAGAGAAGAATTAACCAAGTTGCTGAATATATATAAGACGAATCATGCACGTCTGAACCTTATCAAAATACTGCCATATTAACGTCTTGCTTGTATTGTCTGCACTTATCCGCTGGTCGGTTGTTCATTTTAAAAGATATCTAACAATGCACTATCGGAAATGTGTTATGTTACTTGAAAACAGAAAATCCAATTTCTTATCTTGATAGCTCTGCGTGTTCTACGTTTGTTCAGAATGATATGTTTCATTGTTTCAGTACCCTTCTAAAAACAAAACATAACATAGGAATAGTACAGTAGCGCACACTATTGCTGCCAAATATGTTGAATATAATGATTTGGCACATTTTGATATAACAAATATTTAATACAATTACACATTAAATGTAACGGTTTCCTGCACCCTTAATGTTAATAATCATACAGTTGAATTACACTTTTCAAGTATCAAAATATGTATTTGCTGTGTCGCTAGAACACTTAATTGATATCCATTAATGAAGTTATTTATGCAAAGAAATGTTAACCTGACAAATGCTCGTATATGAGATGACAATGTTTGAACCCCAAAAAATACTTTTGATATTTTTACACTATTACTGAGTCATTGATGACCATTGATTTCAAACAATGTTCGAAAAATGTTGTAATGGTGAGGTTATACAATTGTAGAGTCGCTATTATTTACTTTTATGCCGACCATAATACCGTTATGAATTTACCATATTTGTTTTAAAATGATCGACTATATTTAAGTCATTAAATAAATCAAACTGTGCTGATTCATATAGTAAAGTTTGTAGCTGTATATTGTTATTAAAACACACTTTTATAACACAGATGTATGTGTTTATTTTTAATTGTATTAAGTTTACATCATATATAGGACTTACCATAGAAATATGACTTATATATTATACAGATGTATTAAAACGTTTGACAACCATAACACAAATAATTTCGTTTTCGATTAGTTTTGCAAACCCAAATATCCGCTGAAATGCATATGTCATATTTTAGTTAACATTTTGTGCAGCAAGAGAAACTGTGCGTTCCGGTATACATGAATGTTGTGTTAAATTGCGTTTCCAATACTTAAAGACATATATTTAATTGAATCGGACTATTTTATCAGCCTTTTCAACAGGATAATTGAACGTACCAGGTATTTAAGACCGATTTCAAATAATCACATTATTGGAGTTAGGGCGAACAATAGACAAGACTACTGCTAAACGGGCTCTTATCGGCTGTAAACGAAATTGTTTGGATAAACTATTACCTATATATTGCACAATGCTGTTAGTTGTGTTTTAAAAAAAAATATATAAAGCAAACATCTTCGTGTGTTCAATGTTTTATAAGTTTACCTTATAATATTACATATCACTTAATAATTAAAATATCATTTCAAAAAAGTGTGTACACATTTAAAAAACAGATGTAAAATATGGGCAAGTATTCCGTCTTAATACGGATCTCAGTTAAAGGCGAATGGTTTTATTTTGATTCTAACATTATTAACGATTAGTACTTCGAACACATATACGTTTGAACTAAATACAAAAGGGATTTCCAAAAGGAACTCGATCGCTAAGTTTCGCTCAAATGGTATTTGTTAGATAACAACAACCACCGACGGTTTATGAATAGCGAAAACGCGCATTGGGGGCTTTCTTATTTGACTGAAACTGAATGAGCTTTAAATATTAAATAAGATAAGTTTTGTACGTTGAAAATATAGCCACTGTGTCATTTTAAAGGATTGAAAGCATATGTTGCATGTTTTGTCAAATATAAATTGTGTGACTAAGGAGCTTTTAACGTTTGTTTCAGATTTAATAATGAGCTATATTAACTGTGAGTACAAAGCAGTAACCTATTTAAGACCGCTTTTGGACTTAGTTTGTTATAATATTTTTAGTGCAGAGCTCACTTAAAAGTTTAAGTCATAATGCGGATTTTTTGTTCACAATAATATATTTTGTTTTGATAAAATGTCTACATATGAAGAATTCAAATTATATGTGACAAATTAAGTGAAAACAAACGGTCACCGGTCTTGTTATATCTTGAGCAATCAATCTTGAATTTACGCATCACAATAGCAATATTTCACGAAACCTCAATGTATTGCACTATGATGTGTTTAAGAAAACTCACCAAATATCTATTCCATTCAGGGCTGTACATGTAGAAAAAAAAGAAACAACCAATTTTGGTCAACGGCCCGGAATGCTCAATCCTAAAGCTTGGTGTTTAATCCGAGGTTTATATATTGACAAACATAGATCTCACAAATAGATGCAGTGTAAGCATACTGCAATTACAAGAATTACTCGCCACACTTACATGTAAACTTAATGAAGAAAGAAAATAACGAATTAATTACAAATTAGTAACGTATTGGTTCATATTAGACCAGATAAATACTATTGCATATGTCAGGATGTTCAATTTCATGTTAAATATGATAGAACAAAAGGCACAGTGCATGTTTTGTCAAGTCTATGCAACACTTAAAATCAAATATATACGATTTTAAATCGAATATATACGATTATGTTAACGCAATATTTCTTAAATCGTTAACACAGCCCTGAGTGAAGGATATATTGTCACGTATTATCTTATTGACAAGTGTACCATTAATTAAAAGTTGCGCTGATATTAACAACGATCAAGTAATCACCGATACCGACTTATTTACTCGTACGTGTATGAAAACCACACGAATTGTGACTTTATATCGTACCAAACATCTCTAAATAGTGGGGATTTCCAAGTATGTTGTACATCAATAAGGTATCGACTGTAAGGGGAAGAGATTAATTGCAGATGCATACAACCCTTATTTTGTGGACTGTGTGGAATCCGATCTTCTGAAATTATATCGTTATTGTTTATTCTTAAACGTCATTCTTCATAAAATAGCATTTAGATAGCGTAACTCGCTTTAAGCAAGCAAAACTCCTTTAAAGTATTTACTTGATAAGGCGGTTATCAAAAGAATGTTATCAAACACAAAGTTCGCTGTCTTAGTAAAGAATAATTTGTATTTAGTTTTAGACATAATCGCTTTGCTAAAAAAATAGTTCGCAGATAGGGCCTTTGATTCACACAATTTATTCTTCGGAACATAATTGTCCCTTGTGTATGTATGACGACGGATGTGATCTATCTATTTATTTCTTTTGTATAATATGCAGTGTATATTTTAACAACATCTTAGCAATGTCTAACAAGGGGATTTATCAGTCATGTATATCCGATAGCGAGCTGAGTCAAGACAACAAAATTATCAAGACAATATCTGTCTTGAGTCTGAAACCATTGTTTTCTTAGCTTTTAAATATTAAATATTGATTACAATACCCCTTTAATACAATTCGATGAATACACACCTTTTCTTTATAAATAAGTGCGATTTCTTATGAATTATACACGTTTTTTTATCGTATTATAAAAGTATATTCGTTTCCATGTGTCATCGTCTAAAATTATTGCTAAAAAAAGCCATTTGAGAGCCCAAATTCGAAACCAAATAAGGCATTGGAATTAATAACAAAACAATGTATACACATTCGTGTTAAGTATACCATTTAAACATTCACTTTAGGTTACTGTTTTCCAAATGAAATGCATTTGAGCATTTGTAATATTACTGTAATATTCACTGATGAACACAGAACATTAGAATCTATAATACCTTTCTAATACGTTGCACTTTAAAACTGGTTATTACGTTTCTTAACATTTCGGGCAAGGATTCATGTTATGCAGTATCGGAATTGCGCATACAACGCCGACACATAAATTATCTGTTAAGCTCTTTCATGATTGCTTCTGTCATGTTGGATGTTTTATCCGTGCGTGTATGATTAATGGGACTGCTATTACATGTAATTAGTACTTCTAGAAACAAGATAATGCCATTTTGCATATCTTGTTTGTTTTTTGCATCAGTGATTAGAGATTAGAGACTTTACATCGACACTTGGTAACTGGCTATAAAAAGGACCATGTCCTGAAATATGGTTTCAATCCTGATGAACTAGATTTAGTTTCACTTACATATGTGCACACAAACATACTGGTTAACGTTACGCAAGTTGTGTTTTATTCGTTTCAAACACCTGATAAATTTACTACAAAATATGTGTTGACATTTATGCAGTGCTTTCAAATCCGTTTAAACGTTGTATTTCAAAATAATGCGTCGTGTGTTCCTGTAATGGAGTTTGTATGAGTACATCCGCATTTAACTACTCATTTTATAAATCGATCCATTAAACGTACGACATGCAACACTGGTGTATTACTTTACATGGCGCTCGGGCCAAAGTGTTCTTTGAAATTTATTTCATTGAACAGTATATGTTTTATGACTAATTTAATTCTAAATTCATTATTAAACAAGTTATTTCTCAGTTAGTAAACGTGTTCAAGGCCTAGAACAATAATCTTCATATCGCATTCCAGTACTTTTAAACACTAAAATGTTCTAGTTGCGACGCTTCTTAAGTGATATCAATACACTTCTGCAATGAAAACAGTGCATTCAGAACTTGAATAGTCAAATAAGATTATATCAGTTTTTATAAGCGAATGTATGACGCACAATTCAAAACAATATGAAGCTAAGTGTTTACGTAGATAATTACAATTAATATAATTAATAATTTGAATAATAAACTATAGTGTAGGAGGCATAGGCATTGCAAACAATACAACGGTAGCAAGTATTCTCATTACTTGTTTGTAAATATATATTGATGATACTGTTATACCTTTATATGAATATTATATATTGATCATGTACCGTCAGCTTTCCCATAACCATTTTAGCCACAAATTTAACATTATTGAAGGAACTATTTGTTCAATGTCAATAACACACAATTCCCCTACGTAATACATATGCATGACAAAGCGATCACTTGTGTGACAAAGTATCCATACTGGCGTGTATAAATGAAAAAGGTTAATTAATCTCATACTTCAAAACGCCGACTGAATTAATGAAAACAAGCAGGAACATTTAATCATTTTAACTCCGGTAGGATTTACACTGTTTTCATTGTCGGGAATGACTATACGATTTAATTCATTTTTGTCAAACAATATATATTAAGTCTCTTCAGACAGTTAGAGAAAGCCGTTGAGATTATCATGAGATACCGACATTTTGGAAAAATACTTTATATCTTGACTAAAAAATTAACAAAATATTCTCACCCACACATTTAGCATTTCATCGTGTTCAATGTGCATTAACAGTCGTCTCATAAAGTTAGACAGACACGAATCCTAGACAGAGATAATTATGTTGTTTATGTGTTTTTCTTCGGATTACTTTGCGTTCTAAAGAGTATCGAAGTCAATATGACAACAATGTATATGATTATACTAGTGTGTAACCCTATACGAGTTACGTCCCTTATACACCAATTTGTCATGCTATCATTATTGCATCAGAATCTAGTCGGTTGTTATTCAACACGATGTTGGCTTAATTAATCGTAAGTTTGTACCACATTAAACTTGTTATATACATACATATATGTGCACACATGTATATTATATGTCTTGATTGTAAATGGGGTACAGTCCTTCATTATTCTTTGATACGCATGTATGGTGTACTCTTTATGACTACTGTACTTTCAGAACAGGTATTCACTGTAATTCGTTTTATTTTCAGACGGTGTGCATTGTCGATGTTCAATAAACGAGACAAATAGACCACGTTCTTATTTATGAACACCGTGATCTACAGCATCAACCACCATACTCAAAGTACAATGCCCGATCCCTGGATGCGACTATGCTGCAGAACACGCAGGGGCCTCCATAGTGTCAGCACTTATTACAGCACATTCAATGATCCACGCACCCAGAGCTGAAGCCAAAGTGGAGAGGGTCAAACGACCTACCATTACCTCAGCGGGCACAAGTGAGGACTGGGCATACTTTCAGGCAAGGTGGAACGATTACGCCCATGCAACTAAATTAGTAGGGCGCCCTAAAGTAATCCAGCTACTCGAATGTTGTGCTGAGCCCCTACGCCGGGACCTCCAACGCTCACCAGGGAGCTCGCTCACTGAAAAATCCGAGGCAGAGGTCTNTCCCCATCCACTGGCGAGAGTCGGTCAAATCTGGCCTGGACCAAGACGTCCGTCTTGGAGTTATCGAGCCGGTACCCATTGGCGAACCTGTGACATGGTGTCACAGAATGGTTGTCTGTGCGAAAAAGAATGGTGAGCCTCGCAGAACAGTTGACTTCCAAGCGTTGAATGCCCATGCCACCCGCGAAACTCATCACACGCCGTCGCCATTCCACCAGGCCCGATCAATCCCAAACGGCAAAAAGAAAACGGTTTTTGACGCCTGGAACGGGTACCATAGTGTTCCTATACGCGAAGAAGATCGCCATCTAACTACGTTCATCACGCCGTGGGGGCGCTATCGATACAAAACAGCTCCACAGGGATACGTGGCCTCTGGTGATGGGTATACTCGCAGATATGACGAACTAGTCTCCGATATCCCAAACAAAACAAAATGCATAGATGATGTCCTCCTTTGGTCTGACTCAATAGAGGAGAGTTTTTTCCAAGCTGCTAAGTGGCTTGACATATGTGGCAGAAATGGCATCACATTGAACCCCGAAAAATTCACATTCGCTGAAGACACCGTCGAATTTGCTGGATTTGAGATTACGCCAGACACTGTAAGGCCATGCAAAAAATTCCTTCAAGCAATCCTGGACTTCCCCACACCGCGCAACATAACAGACATACGTTCATGGTTTGGTCTTGTTAACCAAGTCGCATACGCCTTCAGCATGGCGGACAAAATGCTGCCGTTTCGTCAGCTCCTCAAAACTGAACATGTGTTTCACTGGTCTGCTGAACTCCAGGAGGCATTTGATGAGTCAAAACGGGTCATAGCTGATGAAATAGAAATGGGTGTGAGAATATTCGACCCTAACAAACCTACTTGTTTAGCGACAGACTGGTCTAAAGATGGCCTTGGATTTTGGTTGCTACAGAAGCACTGTTTGTGTGCATCTTCAACTCCTTTCTGTTGCAAAGATGGTTGGAAGGTCACTCTTGTCGGGAGTCGTTTCACGCATTCTGCAGAATCCAGGTATGCCCCGATTGAAGGAGAAGCGTTAGCCGTGGCTGATGCGTTAGACAAGGCCAGATTCTTTGTTCTTGGTTGCAGTCAACTGATCATCGCTGTTGATCACAAACCTTTGTTAACAATTCTTGGTGACAGAACACTTGAGGATATTTCCAACACGCGCCTTCGAAACCTAAAAGAAAAAACACTCCGTTACAGGTTTAAGATGGTTCATATTCCTGGCGTCAAAAACAAAGCAACGGATTGCCTATCTCGACATCCTACTGGCAAACCGGATAAGATGGTTCTGTCCGATGACATCGCCTGTATGCCAGACATCATACATGCATCAGCATTGATGGGCGGTCTCCGGATCATTGATGAAACAGAGCCGAGTCAGGATGATGCTGGCATGCTAGCAGCGCTCCCATCACTACACGCACTCCAATCCGTAACATGGGAACGGGTCCGTACGGCTACATCCAGTGATCCATATATGCAGACACTCCTGGAAATGATTGAATCTGGAATCCCCGAAAATCGCCAGGACGTTCCTGAACCGCTCCGAGAATACTTCCCGTTTCGAGAACAACTGCACACGTCAGACGGTGTGGTTCTTTATAAGGATCGTGTTGTCATTCCTCCAACACTTAGACATGAGGTTCTTGAATCCTTACATTCGGCTCACCAAGGTGTAACAGCTATGACAGCTAGAGCAGAATCGTCCATTTTCTGGCCAGGCATAACTCCAGCGATAAGCAATATACGCTCAACATGCCAACAATGCAATCGTATTGCACCCTCTAACCCGAGTGCTCCACCAACACCACTCGCCAATCCCGAATATCCATTCCAGTGTGTGTGTGCTGATTTCTTCCATTACAAAGGCTGTAACTTCCTTTTGGTAGTTGACAGATATTCAAATTGGCCCATAGTCGAGAGAGCCCACAACGGTGCAGAGGGCCTAATTGACTGTCTGCGACGCACGTTTGTGACATTCGGGATTCCAGATGAATTAGCTTCTGACGGTGGACCGGAGTTCACTTCAATCACTACCCGTACGTTCCTAAAGAACTGGGGTGTCCATCATAGGCTTTCATCTGTCGCATTTCCACACAGCAATTGTCGCGCTGAAGTTGGTGTGAAGACTGTGAAACGTCTTATTACGGACAACACAACACCTGACGGCAGCCTTGACACAGATGCATTCCAGCGGGCTATGCTACAATACAGAAATACTCCAGACAGAGACACCAAGCTTTCCCCTGCCATGTGTATCTTTGGACATCCGATACGGGACTTCATCCCTATACCACCAGGACGGTACCTACCTCATAGTTCCTGGAGAGAAACCTTAAACCTTCGCGAGGAGGCTCTTCGACGCAGACACATGAGAGCGGCAGAGCGGCTACAGGAACACACACGCAGATTGCATCCACTGATTGTTGGGGACCATGTGCGGATTCAGAATCAAACTGGTCAACACCCCCTTAAATGGGACAGGACAGGTGTGATCATAGAAGTCCGACAGTTTGATCAATATGTGGTCAGGATTGATGGTTCCGGGCGCGTGACACTCCGAAACAGAAAGTTCCTACGAAAATATGAACCGATATATGCCCCACCGCAAAGAATGTCTATCCCAGTGGTAATGCCGGCGAGTCGATCCCGTACATCCGCTGAACACCAGGCTTGTACCGGTCCAAACGTCCCCATTACCGAGCCGCATATTGCTGTGCCACCCTCGGATAACGCGTCGGGATAGCCAACACAAGCAGAATCGTCTACACAGCCAGTTCCTATTTCGACTGACAACACTGGTGAACCTATCGCCCCGCCAGCCGTCCCTCCCCCGGATATTTATAGGTCCAGTCGTCAAGTGCAGAAGCCTGCATGGCACGCAGATTATACTATGTGATCTGACTAATAATGTATTTCCCCTGGACAGTGCTCTAGTTATTCCTGTTGGTCATTCTGTGTTTTATTCAGTTTTTGTTCAATGTTACCACAACAAACTTGGGGGGAGTTATATGATTATGCTAGTGTGTAACCCTATACGCGTTACGTCCCTTATACACCAATTTGTCATGCTATCATTATTGCATCAGAATCTAGTCGGTTGTTATTCAACACGATGTTGGCTTAATTAATCGTAAGTTTGTAAACTTGTAATATACATACATATATGTGCACACATGTTTATTATATGTCTTGATTGTAAATGGGGTACAGTCCTTAATTATTCTTTGATACGCATGTATGGTGTACTCTTTAGACTACTATACTTTCAGAACAAGTATTCACTGTAATTCGTTTTATTTTCAGACGGTGTTCATTGTCGATGTTCAATAAACGAGACAAATAGACCACGTTCTTATTTACAATGAATGAAAACTATTATTAATTTTACAAATATTGATGCTCTTTTTAAACAACGTTTGGACAACTACATGTAACTTCAAAATAAGTTTTGTCAGCTGATCATATAAAGGACGCATTCAATGCCGGGCAGAAAAGTAATCTTCATGCATCTATTACATAATCGTTAGTGATCTTGTCCCTCACATAATGGCTCTCTTAGGAGTTAATATAAATCGGCTCTTGTGGTGAATATCTTACACGTCCGAAATAAAAGATTTATAAGCGGTCTTAAGGGATCACTAGGTGTTAATACGGATGATGTGGTATTTCTCATGCGTTAGAGTGAAAACGAGACGTTTACAACGTTTCATGATATAAAGATTGAGTTGATCACGTTCGCTTGATATAAAGGTGGAGGTTGATTTAACGGTAGAGGTTACCACTTTCACTTGATATAAAGGTGGAGGTTGATTTAACGGTAGAGGTTACCACTTTCACTTGATATAAAAGTGTAGTTAACCGCGTTTGCTTGATATATAATGGGTTTATATTAAGGCTGAACCGTAATGTGCATTAGGGATCATCAATGTTGGAATTATATACTTGCACACATGTCAGTAGTATATATGTTTCTCATCGCATTTTGGACGTATGATTGAGTTTTGATCGTTCTCTTCTTAACATGTGTACCACTCTTGTTGCAACAAAATTCGCACCTCTAAAGATTGAAAAAAAATTCACTTCACATATATAAAAAATGCTCACAACTGCTTTTGAACAGTCTTGGTCCGTTGCTTTAATCAGGCAGTCTTAATCGCACTATCAGAATAAATTGTGTTGTATATGAAACTTCAAAGTCAAGTTTAACGACGACATGTGAAGTGCTGTCAAAGTATCGGTCAACGTTATAAACATGCCTTGCAATTTCCTTAAACTAAATGTTCAACACTTGCGTATGTTTCAATACAAATATGGAAACAATGAAACTCCTTAAATATATTCATGCAAGGAATTTGTATAGCTATCCAAAAGTCGTGTATCTGGGAAAAAATATCGATGCCTATTGATTATTCAGCAATTCACGAACAACATTCAACAACGTTACTTTTTTTTTGTATTTTCTTTCATATTAAAATTGCATGCAAGTTGCATTATGTTTTATTTGTTATATTGAATATACAACGCATGTGCAAGTAAAAAACAATGTAAATCCAATACAATGATTGCGAAGATAAAGCAACGAATTGTGCTCCGTTAAATTACAGTTTTTTTTCCAAAATAATCTTCAATTTTGAAAGTGCCCAGTCTAACGATCAAGCTAAACAGTAACAGAACAGTGACAGAAAACTCGAATTTCCACTTGGTAAAATTAACAAAAATATGACCCAGTGTACAATTTAAGAACAAACTATGTGGCCCAAAATGTTGTTTGTTTGTTTACTCGTACCGAAGGTAATATTTCTTCTAACACACTTATGCAATTCTAAGAGTCCCGTTTAATTTACGTCTTAATAAGCTATTGCCAATCCAATGGATAATACACACGACACAAAACACACAATATAACTGATTAAACAGGCATATGCTTGTTAAAGATGTCAAATTAAATGTCTGCTGGTAGACAGGGCGATTATTCTCGACTTAAATTTGCAGTACATGTAACTAGTGGGCATACCTCCTGTTTGTATATTTGACAAATTATCGTTTTGTTTATTCATCAAGATGTTCAAATCTAAGAGAGTTTTGAATGGATTTTGAGTGAGTGTAAGCAATCTGTTAGTCGTTAAAATTAAGACTTTCACGTGGAATTATAGGATAATATGCATAATAATGTACGCTTCAAATTTGAACGATGGGTGCAGAAGTTGAGTTGAAATAAATATTTGGAAGGGAAAATAAACAATATTACAAAGAAACGATATCAGTAACGATATCAGTAACGATATCAGTGCACATATGAGACGAATCATCTGATGCAGGACAAGTCAGCCATCGCTATATAAATATTGACATTTGATTACAAGGACGTCCTGCATATAATCATTGACATTCGATTACAAGGACGTCCTGCATATAATCATTGACATTTGATTACAAGGACGTCCTGCATATAATGATCCCATAAAGGTATGTTTCCATTAAAGGAATCTATGCATTTTAATGTTATATGTCACCATGGCAATATAATATTTTTTTAGCAATCACAAACAACAACTCATGACGATAATTGAATGCGTACACGATAATTAATTGTGTCATAACATGATTGAACACATATAAATATCATCAGAAATTGATACGTTATTTGTTTGAATGAATATAATACGTATTGACTAACTATTAATTTGTTTGACAAAGGCATATTCACAACATTAAAATGGTACAAGTTAAACGACTTACCAAACAAAGGTAATAACACCGACTTTGTGTATATCATCTTTAATTCTACGACACACATCTGTTAGCAAACGTCCATCTGCCTCCGATAACATTGGCTCCAGGTCAGTTGGTCTGAATGTAGTTATGTTTTTTTTTTTTTTTTTTTTTTTTNTATATTTTCTACTTCGTTGTTTAACATGTATATTCTCCATGACAAACGACTTTCCTCATTAACGATCAACACACAAGAAAGCCGAATTCACTCGTACAACATTAGTTATACCAATGTGTATATACAATTGCAATTATAATAGTAAATCTTATTTTCTTAATTTATTTTCTCAAGTAAAATATTCATGTGAATAAATACTTTAATTTCTGAGATACAGTTACATTATAAATAAAAAATACAATAGTTTTATTACATAATATTTCGTTCGTTTCATAATCCAAAATTAAATCACACAATATGCTTTTATCCAATAGAATAATTAATCAAGTTGTAACACATATATTAGGATACTCATGTACTGCTGAACAATTTCAAAATACTGCCATCTTAACGTCTTGCTTTTATCGGTTGCTCTCGTCTGTTTTTTTTTTAAAGATATCTTACGAGGCTGCTTGTTTTGTACTATCGGATATTTCTCATTTTACCTAAACAACTGAAAATCTGTTTTCCTATCTCAATAGCTCTGCGTGTGCTACGTTTGTTCAGACTGATAGTTTGCATTGTCTGAGTACCCTTTGAATCATAAAACGTTACACATGACATAGTACAGTTTCACACACAAGTAATACCTTATATGTTATATGAATGATAATTTACACCTTGATATTGTCAATGTTTAAAACAACTACAAATTAAATGCAACTATTTTCTGCGCTCTTGAGGTTCATAAGGATACAGTTAAAGTGTTTTTTTTTCATGAATCCAAATATGTATGTGCTGTGTTGCAGAAACACTTAATTGATATCCATTTATGAAGTAGTTTTATGCATATAAGTGTTAATCTGACTAAATGCTCGAATATGGAATGAACATTTCTAAACACATTTATGGCAAGACCTGTCATTTCAATTTATTTTCATAAACGAGTGTTTAAGTAAGCGAGCCTTTAGCGACCTTAGTAACAAATTGCCTGGATGAGTTTAATACATAGTGGTATGAAATGAGGTGTAATGAGTCAAATATTTTTTCAAATGCTTTAAAATAAACACAGAAATTTAATGTTTAAGTAAACGATTTAATAACACCAAAACGTTGTTTACATTTTATGGCGTCACTTGACTTTGCAAAGTCATTTTAGTAGACTAACGTAACGCGATCGGTCAGTCATACAAAACGTAACCATTTAAAGCTCTAAACAGGCTATATTACACTTGTTCATGAAAAAAAATATTTGTAATATTGAAAATATATACAACACAAGTCGTAAAATTTGGTAAAGCACTTCACGAACCTACGATTAATTAATATTTATATATTTCACTCGACAGCTTACACAACAAGGTGTTGAAATACGCATAGTGACCTGTAAAGTATATCATATATTTCGCGTATTGTCTGTTTACAGGTCTCTCTGCTAATTTCTACACCTAGTTTTGTAGTTAATCGACAAGGCATGCTGTGTTCACATTTTGATCGTGTTGACCTCGAAATATCTGAAAACGTGTTGCAAAAAGCACCAGCTTACACCCATTTTCGCGCAACTTCAAATGTTGATCTTGCAATGCCGCTTTATTTTAAATTGCCGCTCTGTTTGACTAGACCCAAGAATACGATACGATGGGGTGCAATCAAGATACGGTAACTTTACCATAAAAAAACAAGCATTTTTCGACCCGATACTGTTTATGCTGTTTCTCCTCTTACGCTGAATGTGAAATACATATTGCAAAACACGGGTCTTAAAGCTGGTGCTTACCATACCTGGTTACTGACAATCTATCTAAGGGTCCGTTATAAAATCATGAAAAGGTTGTGCTTATGCATTCCATAGTTTATGCGGCTGAAACAATAACACACCTCCCTGTAATATTCATTCATATATTTTAAACGTTTGCGCAATGCTATTTGCATATCTAAATTGAAAATGTATTATGCTATTTTCCTTTTTAATGAATGATATACCATAACTCGTGAGACCAATACTTTTAATTATCTGATCTCGACATGTAAGTAAGGTTAGTCTACTTTAATCAATAATCTTAATTACATAATTCATCAGTTATTTTATGTTTGCAAAGTACCAGTTCTTAGTGTTTTTATCTCTTGAATATAAGAAAGTGTTTGGACTATTGTACATTAGAGCCATTAGATATATGTGTATTAACTGAAATTGAGCACACGTGCAATTCACACGTATGTACATTGGAGGCCATTGGATATATGTGTACTTCCTGATATTAAACAAAAGTGTATTACACACTTCTGCTAAATATGTTAAAAAGAAAATTTCACAATTTGGATCAATGTTTAACAAACATATTTTCTTAAAAGCTGGTAACTGTGTTGTTTTAGTCAGTTGGTACTACAGGGCATTGCGTGTAATTGTTATACTTTCACATATCTTCACAATTAACAATAGAGATATTTATTTTGTTAATAAATCCTTAGTACGATAGGAAATGCTCTTTTGTTTCGACATATAACTCCAAAATTCTTTTGAAATAAAACCATCTCTGTCTACCGTATCTCTCATAAATCCAATACCTGTTTCAAAGATATCAAGCATTATTCTTTTGTCGGCATATTTATGTTCTATTGTCGGCATATTTATGTATCAAGCGAATATAACTTTTCATTTACGGAAACTTATCTCTTAAGCAATTTGAGTGTCATTTTGTTGTTTTCTTTAAGTACATGTGACCTATTTAATCCTAATTTAATTAATTGTATTTTCTTAAAAAAAAGTTTAGTTAACCTTATCTTTTGTTTGTTCATGATGCCTATTCTTGGTTTAGGAAGAGATTTAAATTAATATGTCATGAAGGATGAAAACAGTTAGTTTACCATAGATGGAACAAGTGGTGAAACATTTCTACGATGACAGTTACATATTTAAATTTTAATACTTTCGATTTTAGTTTTATTATTATGATTGTTTATAATTTAATATCGAACAATATCCCAGGAACTGACAAACCATTTGCGGCCCTTTTGATATTTTTTATAGAAAAGCATTATACTTCATATACCATGTTTATCCCAGATTGTATTGCACATACAATGATCATTTCGAACGTACAATTAAGAGAAGGTTCAGATCCGCCAAGAAAAGAAATTATGTTTAGTCAATTTCGATATTTTATACCATATTTCTTTAATAACTCATCGGTTTGATTCCGTGTCTTCTCTTATTTAAGAAATAATGTATGAACATGTAATAAAAAAAAAGATCCAAATGGGTCTCTCTTGCGGCAAGCCCTTTCTATCAGAACCAATTTATGGAGGTCATAGCATTTTGGATAAAAATAGATATTACATTTTGGAACGTAAAATGAAAATAAATGTTTTTATATAAACAGAAAAGACAAATATCGAGGTCGTAATTAATTCAGGTAAATAATAATATTAAGCATATTGTACGATTCCATAAAGGTATCTAGTGTTTTGCCAATATACCGGTCTTTGATGAGGCCAATGTAGTATAAATGACCAAACGGTCATGGGACCGATTGATACCTCAGCCGCGAAGAACGCCGGGAACCGGTGTGCTACCCGGTCTCTGAACAAACAAGTTGTGTTATTCTGTTAATTTTATATTCGGAGACAAACTCCTGTCCAAGGCACCTTCTCTGATGGGATCAACATCTGCAGACTTATAAAGGTAAGTTATTGCCTAGTCATTTCACTACACCGGTTTCATATTTGAACCATAAAACATCGAGTACTGGTTTTCATCCCCTCACTTGCTTTTCGTTCGAAACGCAAATTATAATTTAATGTGTTTGTGTTAAGCAAAGTGCGTCTGAAACAAAACATTACACACACAAAACACATAATGTATACGTTTTACTATAAAATAACAACATTTTCGCCTGAAACAATTATGCAATAAATATATCAGAATCTTGACTTGTGTCATGTATCAAATGTTTAAGCGATTTAGATACTCTTTTTAATATTAAGCTTTCCTTCTATTGAATAATACAAAATCTATATTCAATGTTGTTATGTTGACATTTAATTGCAAATATATGTTTTATATTCTATATAATGTCTTTGCCATTTTTTTGTATAGTGTTTATATATTGAAAACGCTTCGTTTAAAATACCTTTTATTCTCTTCTGCTACTACGTCAACACAGTAATACACGCGTTTGTAGATTCTATTTTAGTATGATTACAATTAGCAAAGCTATTTACTTGGAGTTTCTGCATCTACCAAACATTTAGCTCTAGAATGAATAAGAAGATAAGTTTATTTTCTATTCCTTTGTCTTATTTATTTTGTAAGTCAAGAAGTTGGTCTGAATTAGTTTCAGTTATAATAATATGTTTTCTTAAGTAAAATGCAATTCTTAAATTGATTTAGATTTGTTGTGCTGATCAGTTAAGATGTGAATGATGATAATAAAATGTAGTTTTGATTAATTTCAATGAGTATTTTTTTTCTATCAAACTGAACGATGTTATATTGTAACTATTAAAATTAACCGTTAATTTTCAACACATGACATATTATCATATTAATTGAGGTTTTATAATGCATATATTGAACAATGTGCATTGTTTCATTAATATATCAATGTAAAGAAGTTCTGTAAATGATATAATTATTCAGTTTAAATATGATGGCGAACTTAACCTGTGCAATAATTATCTTTTATCAAGACAACAGGCGATGATTGAAACCCCGCAAATGTGTTATAGTTTCTATCACAAAAGATAAACCCAATTATATTATATTTACCTTAGCCGTCTGTATGTCTTTCTTACGTTGTTTTGTATATTGTGTTTTGAATAGATAAGAACCCCACATGCATATAGACAACAAATCCTTATTATGAATCCCAAAAGCCAAAGGGTAAAAAGGGAACGATTTTCTAATTCAAATATCCGATTGCGTCGGAAATATAGCAAAGACATAAAGTATGTGAACATAATGAAAATGCAACACTCTTAATGTTTTTATTATGTTATTCGCTATGCTATGCAAGCACATTTCAACAAGTGCATTTAATTGTATTTGCTTATTACATATATATTGCCTGTTTTATTTTTATTGAGATACCACTTTCCTCAAATTTAGTGGATCAAGCATAATTTGTCTAGACTTTAGTAATGGGAATCAATCACAGGAATCATTACACACACACACAGCTTCTCTTTTCCAAAATTGCTCTATTAAATTTATTATAGTAATGCGTACAAGAAAGCTATTTGTCTGGAGAAACAACTTTTAACGTTAAGTTATCGCACTTAGGACGACTACAAAATATCTAACTCGTAAGCAATTCGCTCTTTCATTGCTGTTTTTTTTTCAATCGCGTTTTGACGTAAAAATCACAAACATGTTGATATTATAGCCAGTCGTTTGTTGTGTATGGCCTTGGTTACTTATACCTTGACTTTAGAAAAAGAGTATATGTTTTTGTTTTGTAATAGACGCTATTAAATGCTACTCATATATAAATTAGGTTTCCCGTTCTTGACCAAATAAAAGTACTAATTTTACGACATTTTAATGTTTAACATTGAACTGCAATATAAAATCGTGACAATTGCATGATTTACTCCAGAACAAGGCAATGTGCACAATAAATAGGTTTCCTTTGCTTTTTGAGTTAGAAATCCTTTTTTTTTAAATGAGTTCGATGAATCATTATGAATGAGCGAACCGATTGATTTCTTAGACAAAAGTGCCATAAGGTAATTATAAGATAATGCTTACATTCTTTTTTGAATCTCTGACATTGCGTTTTTGATTATTGTATGTTTTCCGGATGGTGAACATATACCATAAAGTGTATGCACATCACTATGAATGCGCTATGTATCTGTTTATCTTTATTTAATAGATGTGTGTCCTTTCAAATATGCGGGGGGGCGGGACTTTTATTAAAACATTTGAAAGTGCACATTACACATTATTTAGCATGAGTTGTGGTGCAAAACATGATGCATTTCTTTACAGATTGTTGTCTCTTGTTTACAGATAATGAAGATGTTAATTGCCTTTATACTCAAGTATTATCTTACTATTAAAGTAAATACGTGAATAATGTATCAATAACAAGCTTCACGGATGATAGTTGAAATTCCGAAAATTCGTTTCAGTTTTCGTTTCAGTTTTAATTACAAAGTATAAACCCAAATATAGTTTATTTATAGTTATGTTAATATCTTGTTCCGTGATGTTGTATATTTCGTAGGAAATTCTGAAATGGACCCCGAAAGCTTCTTCGCTACTCGCGTAAGATACTATTAGTTTACAACTTAATGTGCGTATTACATGTGAAAATTGAATAAATAAACAGCCCATATGATTGCGGATGATGAATTTTTGTGTTGTTGTTTCATTATGTATTGAGAAACAGCGTTCCTAAACGGAATAATTGAAATCTGAATATGTCTAGAAATTTAAAAATGGATGTAATTCACACGAAAATGTATACACATCATGCTTTCCCGTTTCAACTTGCTGACAGCAATTTATTATTGTAATGGGTATACATAAGGCTTTTTGTCCTGTAAATTACTTGTGTTATAAAGTATATTGTTTCACTTGTGGGGAAATTGGTGAGCCGTTGACAAAACAAAAACACACACGTTGTGTTTTGTTGACAACGAAAGCGCCCTATATATTTGCATGAGCTCTTACACCTTGAATACTTTGTTCTGCTGGAAATGACAAGGTGATATAATTAAATGCACATATTACACCGGTCGTAAATATTCATACTCTTTGCAACAAAAAGAATAACAAAAATAGTTTTGCGAAAACTAAGATCGAAGGATATAATGTTCCTCGCCTAAAGATCATAACAAATGCTACATTTTCAAATGACTGCCAGTGTGGTGTATACAAATAGTTGACCAGCTCTTAAATAAAGAAGCGAACTTTTGTGTTTACATAGTTATTCCTTGTGTACCCTTTTCTAACATCATATTTTGACTAGTAATGCAACATGTGTATATCAGTGTATTAAAACTAAATATTATTAAATGGCAATGGTCTTCCATGTAAGTGTTCAAATTGGGATCTTTAACTCGCGATTCAAATCATGTCTGAAGTGTTTCAATGATGATACCGTAATCAGACGTTGGGATAACTGACTTGTTTTTTCAAAAACTGAATCTTCTGATTATACACACTTTGAAAGTCCAGATGTACCAACATAGTAGAAATATTGAATGCCTATGTCTAGTAAGAGAACTATTATTAGTAAATAATGTTAACAATATCAATAAAAGATTGACTTGTCTGGGATCGGTTCGTGTGCTTTTAGTCCGTCAAAAGCAAGATTACTTCGTCTAAAATAAAGACAAAACAATTTAACAATGTAGATATTTGCATAAGTGGTATTTATGATCGCAGATGTTGTTTTAAATTGCTTATCAGGTAAACTTATATATAAACGAGTTATTTAAGTGAAGCATTTTTTTTGTAGACAATACAAAAACGTTAAAATTGCAAATGACGTTAATTCAAGCTTAGGTTCACAATTAAGTTTATTCTCTCTCACTATCCGTTTAAATTAATTGTGTTTCATAAAAAAAGCGGATTTGCATAAGTGCACACTAGCTGATTATAATCAGTTAATTGTCGGTAAAAAATTGTGTAGTTCAATGCATCACTAACTTGTAGGTCCCATAGGATATTATTCTCCAAATGAATATTAAGCAGAATTCCGTTGCTATTAATTACGCAAACGAAAAACGCTGTTTTCTTTAGTTGATTTTTTCTTTGCCATCTTAAACGTTTAAAACATATATTGCAATGCGTATGTTAATTTAATACGTTTCCAAACGGTTATCCAGGCGTGCATACGGACATGTATATTAAATCGACACTTGATTGAGTAAGTTCTTGGACTCATAGCCGGTTTATCTCAAAATAGCTAATGACCATTACTTGTAACAGTGCGTGATATTTCTAAAGCCGGTTTATGCTAGTACATAAGTAAATTATGTCTAATTTTCCTTATACTGCCTCTTTTAAAAACGCCATTTACTTTGGTACTGCGACAAACAACATTGGTTGATTGTTTTGTATTTTGCGTGTGACGCTTAATCCTTTTTAATTTATTTGCTAATATTTTTGCGTGTTTTTTTTGCTTTTACTCTAACGGATCCATAAGTTATAACAGTTATATTACAGGAAAATAAAAAAAATGATTTATGATGGATAATTGTCCTCATTTAATGTGGATTCCTGAAAAGAAAATACATAGTCCCTAATCTGAATTTCGTTTTTGCAAAGTAAATTGCCTGTTATAACGTTGTTTGGGCCTTGTTCGTGTTTCTAGTGACACGTTTTGTTTTGAGAAAAAAGCTAACATGGTTAATTTAAACGACAAAAACAGTTCTTTCATTTGTAAATAATAAACAAATCTTAAATCTATCATTCGTTTTTATATTGTGATTCGTTTTTATACTGTGATTAGACAATGACACTGATGAACTTACATTTCCAAGAACTTGCATGTTGTTACAAAGTTAAACGTGTTCTTACATTTCCAAGAACTTGCATGTAATAACATTATTTACCCTCTTCGAACGATCGTGTCAAACTATTGTTCGACCGTTCTTGCAGACTCGTTATCTCGTTTAAGCGCAAGATAACGAATCCATTGTGTTTTAACCAATATGTGAAATCAAGTTTTGATAAGATGACCATCTATTGAACGTTATATTCAGACAAAATTATCGTCTGTTGTAGCAAGGTGTAAACTATCATCATCATGACGGAACGTGTGCAATGTTTTACGTGCTTCGAAGAACCATTTACGTCCACGACCTCAATTGTTTATGCTCTGTTTTCTTTCCGTGAATAATGGGAAGATTCTCAATCTCAATATAAGTCATTGTTGTTGGAGTGTTTTATATACTTGTTTCTTGAATTGGCCGAAAATTGTCAAACTAACGGAAACATACCTTCAGCATTAGATTAGTACTGTGGACAACATTTATAATTGCTTTGTCTGTAATTTATATCAAACAAATTATTCAGTTGAACATGTTTTTAAGTATATAAGAAACCATTTTCGTATATATATAATTATTATGTGCCATAACTTATGGTTTTGCTTAAAGTTTTCATGTTTTAAATACGAAATCGAAACAATGTCAACACATTTTATGCATACAATTTATACATGTGAGTTTCATTAAGTGCGCTCTCAAACGGATTCAGTTAATGTTTTACTATGTAAAGACAAAAATGCACGTATTTATGTTTGTATACAGACGTTAATGTTGGCACATATTATGAAAACTTCAACACTCTACCGGAAACGGATCTTGACTCATTTTGTACACGTTTTATAGCCTTTGTACTTATACACATTTAACAATCAGAATAACTCGGTTCTCGAAGATTAATTGTTCATCCGCTAACGTTGATATATTCATATTATATCCTAAAAGCCAATCCAATTGTGTTATATATTAATCTCACATTTTTCACTTTAAACTGTCCACATATTTAGTTAGTCTTAAATGATGCATAACTTATGGGTCAAGTATGGGCACATTTTTAAAAAATGGCTAAAAATGTCACCATGGGGGTTAAAAAGAAAGTTTTAAACATCCTATATTTGTTGATTTCAGTGAGTTTGTAAGATATTTAAGTGCAAAAATCTAAGTTTTGGTGGCAAAAAGGTTCGTCCATTATTTTTTTATTCAACTTTTATGAAACAGAATTTATTAAAAAATACAGTAAAAACACATCTTTTATGAAAGTATATCAGGCAACATAATGTGTCTTACTTAGCCAATATTATTATCTATTTTACATGTAGTAGTATTTACCTTTACAAGAAACACATTTTTTGGGTTTTAAATTTTGATAAAAAATAAAAAAAAAATATGCATTTTGTTTATAGAATTCAGCAATCTTATTTAAAGTATGATTCTAAAAAGTTATGATCCTGTTATTAAACCAGCATACAAAATGTATAAACAACTTTTAAAGAAAACTTCAGTCCTATGATAACAACTATACACAACAGTGGAGAAACTGGAATATGACAATGATTTAACAGTTTATGTTCTTTTGAGACCATATACTTTAATTAAAATCTTACACTCCTGACCTGTTCAACATTAGAACACATTTTGCAGTTTCAGGTACATTGGAGTGACCTGAAATGCTGCAAGACATCAAATATTTTAAAACTATGTTACAATCACAATTTAAGTAAGAAACACATTACAAATCAAACTTATTTTATTTAAGTAATTGTATATTTTGAAACTCCCAATAGAAGGATTTAATTTGATGTGACTAAGTATTTTGATTTAAAAAGCATTTATCCATTGCCCATTTGGTGAAACATGACTACTACAAGATATTAGCAGAATAATCATGCATTTGAATTTTACTTTTATGCTTAAAACAAAAGCTTAGCAATCTTACATTCCTGACATGTTTAAAAAATACTTACTTTTCTGACAAATTTGGATAAAAAACACGGGATTGATTTAACATCAAAATGCAAATTTACTTGGAACAAACATAAATTGTTTTGCCTTCTTTAAAAAAATATTGCAATTTTGAATTGGGCCCGTGTTTTAGTTTAACGAGTTATTTCGCGACCAAACACTTGCCAGCTTGTGATGAATAGTTCATACCTGCACCAAATATTGACTACCATGGCATGGCAGCCATATTTTGATTAAATGTAATATATTCCTGGTAGTGAAATCTGATATAATGACAATGGTGACATCTCCATAGACTTCTAAATGTTCACTATATTTCATGTTTTTCTCCTCTGTGCTGCCTGCTTTTTCTTACTAGCTCAACTTAAAGTAGCATAAAAGTTCTATACTTGGTGAGCTAATTTGGATCCCCTACATCGATGATCATTTGTTAACGATTAGTTTGTTAACTCTGTTGAGGCTGCAGATTTGGCCCAAAATTACTTCATCAAATCTGTTTTGTTTTTTTCACATGCTCTACCTTGTTTTCAATGTAATACAGACATTACGTATTTTTTTATATTACCAATGTGTCATACAACATTTTTAAGCATTTTCATTGTCTACAGAATCAATAACTAACCAATAGCATGGCTTTATTTTGGTAAAATGACGGCGTCAACATGAAATGACGTCGCGATAGTAAACAACATTTAGATCTATCAGCATTTGTTTGGTCAATTAAGATGTATTTTATTTAGTTTAAAAGCATGTGATAAAAAAGATCTGACACTCGTTGTCATATCATACCATATTTTATTATACTCGTCCAGGAAATTCGTTAGTAAGCTCGCCATAGGCTCGTTTACTAACGAAATTCCTGAACTCGTTTAATAAAATATGGTATGATATGAAAACTCATGTCAGACCCTATATTTCTTATTTTATTTTCAATAAAATAGTGTGAGACTTTGTGAGCTTTAGTTAAAACCTATGTCACCTGGTCAATACATTGGAAAATATCACAGAGCTCACAATTATCAATATGAACCTGATCGTGATCAAAAGGGTATTTTTATAGTTGGAAGCTTCTTCATGATTGTGTGGGTGAAACTATGTAACAAGGTCAAAACATAGAAACACTTAAACAATGTGCTGAGGTCACAGTTTCTAGTGAATAGTAGTGATCTTCATAACACTTGGTCAGAATTATATGCATAATATCTAGGTCAAGTTTTGCCATTAAAAATCGTCACAGTGATTCAAAATATCATAGAAAGTAGAAACACTTGGTAAACAAATGTTCATGTCATATCTTGAATTTACCTTTAACTACATGTTCAATTTTATATTCTAGGCCAAATTGGAAAGTGGGTCATGAATGCAAAGTCAAATCTTGGTCACTAGGTCAAATCCTTGAAAAATACTGATGTCTATCATTCTAGAGGTATCATTTTTCATTTGAATTTCTTAAATGTTGGTAAGACAGTTATTCATCTTTACAATATCATTGTTATAGACCTCGGTCTTAAGCTAGGTATCAAAGAAACATTGTAAACAGTATTTTAAGTGATTCATATAAAACTTTGTCAGAATGTTTATCCCTATCAATCTAGGTCTAAAATTGATCAATTGAACATTTAAATGCTAGATTATTCTGATATTCAGGAACAATCTCACCGAAATTATTTTAAAATTGTAAATGCAACATTTAAGCTTGAAAATCTAACTAAATGTATTCGCTCTTCCTGCTGGGAGAGGATTAAATGAATACACTTGCATCAGATTTTACATTAATAAATGTGTATAATCTTCAGATTTGTTATTCAGGGGTCATCTTGTTTTATTTACTAATATGACTGATAGTGACACCATCCGGGATTCAGATTCAGATTTACTGAACATGAGCATGGACCACAAGAGTAGAGAAGACCTGATATGTGGTATATTGGCTAAATCATCCTTAGTAATGCTTCCGTTCATTTCCCTGAACGCGATAATGGATTTGGCCACTTTGGGACCAATGCCAGGAAGCTTTTGCAAATCTTCCTCAGATGCAGTATCAACGTCAATACACTTTGAACGATCCATGAATGCCATGATGAAAAATTACGTATATAGTTTAATTATGTTTGATGAACACGAATTAACTACTAGTTCCACTACTTGGTACAAAAAAAAATAATAAATTTGAATCAACGTACACAATTCGCACAAAGAAATATTTTAATTTATTGAAGGGACTACGGTAATATACCGAATGTGTGCGCTCATGTACAAATTTACAGTTTACGGTAATTTATCAAAAACCTTTCCAATATATCATTGGACAGATAATTCAAATCACATTCCGACACCAACAATCCTGATTAATCAGTTATGTTGATTGCTATAACTAGCACACAACAAGAGACTTGTTAATAATAATATTTACAAGTCACAATATGACGCATACACGCAGATAAAAAAAGAAAACCAAGGAATTATTCCACAATTAAATGCCCCTTTAAACTTTAAATTGGCAATTGATTCACACACCACAATGAGATGAAATGATTAAATGATCACAACCTCTATAAACAATAAAGGATAACGGTGAAGGTACGAACCTCATTTGTAATGAAATTGTGACTCAATCACGGACAATGTTTACAAATGTTAATAGACAATTAATCTACTTGACAAAATGACTATTTTAAAATGGAAAATTCACAAGTTATCTCTTAATAACTAATGAAAATGTGATTGAATCACGAATCAATGTAACAAATTAATCTCAAATTTTATATTTAAGTTTTAATGAGAAAATACAATGTCTGAAATTCGCTAGTTATTACATAATAACTAGAGAAATTATTATTATTTGTCTATTAGACACTAAAACGTTTATGGAGGACTTTTATAGTACAACACGGGTCTACACAGGTCAAGCTTCATATAATAGACAAGGGCAAAATATGGACTTTATGTCTTATATTAACCAGGGGGGAAAAGGACTTCAAAATCAATGAAATAATAAAATGTTATCCAATAAGAAGAACACTCTATAGATATATTTTCTGAATTAAAATGTCTTATTACTTAATTAAGTTTAAGTATCACCAATAATTCTTATCAATTAGAACCAATGATTGTGAAAAATATGATACTTGTATGGCAAAATGGCAAATATATGTGAGAAAAAAAATACTCTACTCACACGTTAAAAAGAATTGATACTAATGTGGAGATTCGCCTGACTTGTGGCAAACCAATCACAATACAAACGTACAGCTAAATATAGATGGCAAATATAGCGAATGAAAAGCAATTACATGGTTGAAATGACCGCAAATGTTCGTACTGAACCAAACGTCGAAATCAGCAAAATAACTGACAAAACACGACGAAGTTGGTTCAATTCACTTACTTATACCTAAATTGCAATAAGGAGATAGTATATTAATGGAAACATATGCATTTAAAATGACAACAGACGATGAAAGTATTCTTGAAAATTTTCAAGATGGCTGACTTTCAATTTGCCTAGATAAATTTTCTGACTTTTTTTTAAAGAAAAAAAAAAGCAAATTGGGTGCTTGCAGCGCCAAATTGTAGTAAAATAACAGGGAACAGGGATTTACCTATCAACATATAGTGTGGAATCCATCGGCAAATGATTCGTCAACAGGATGAAATAAGATTTAACATGAACAGTTAAATAAAACGACTTCTTCAATGTAGATTCCGGATGCACACTGGGTCCCGGCGTTTCTTGCGATTGACATGGCCATCGGTCGGAACGGACTCAAAACGGTTCGGTCAGTTTACCACATTATCAATAAGGTCGCGCACGGCGGAAAACAGCGGGTGCTCATGAAAGGGCAGGGCGGCGGCCTTTGAAAAGGGCAGCGCGGCGCTTATTGGCTTTGAAAGGGGCAGCGGGGCGCTACAAAAAAGGGGCATGGCGCCGCGCCACGCTAAAACGGCCTGGATAAAACATCCATCCCTCTTATAAATTGAATTGCATGGTTTCCAAGACAAAATTGGGGCATTAAACAGTCTAAAAGTGCTTTTATTCGTATATATGTTAGGAGTGTAAGATTTTACACTAACCTTTAAAATGTGCCTTGGAAACTTAAGTCACTCTGTTGTTATGTATTCTGGTAAGTGGAACTCAAAGAATTGTCATTATATGACTTTATTTCACCATTTTCATTGCAAAAAAACCCCACAAAATTACTGAATGTCGGACTTTCCTACCTAAGTAGAAATAAATGTTATTGTTCTCAGAAGTCCTGAGCATTACATAGTTTAGGATTTACTTTTCAAGTGAATCAACTGACATATTAACATCATAATGTGAGTAAATAAATCAACTTACAGACATTTATATCAAACATAGCCGACTTATTGTCCACAATTCTAACTTGAACAAAATCTTACACTCCTGACAGTTAAACATGGGATATATCTCAATGATAAGTGTGTTTTGTGAACTTACATAACCTGTTATGGTTAACTTTTTGTTGGTTTAATAAAAAAAATGCAAAATGGTTAACTTTTTTCTGTATTAAAAATGTATCATTTTATGATTCCAAATCTTACACTCCTGACATTGTGAGGCTATACTAGTAAATGCGGTCATCCTTCTGATAAAAAGAAGTTTTTATGATGAAGCTTACACTGGTTTAATTCAATACACTTGCTACTTCATAGCTCGCACATGAAAATAATGAAACATGCAGTATATAAAATGTTGCATCAATGTAAAGTTGAATGTTAGTGAATTTTGTAACTTTTTTCTCCAGGGGGGGGGTGTCTTCAAGTGACCACAAGAAATGTAAAAGTCATAATAAAATGTAGAAGAAGACAATTAAATATTAGTCAAATAACATAATTTTAATATGCAGGACATTTTAATATGGTATGTTTTCAAATATGTTTGTACTGCTGCTGTGAAGTTCAATTAAATTTTAAAATGTCACACTTTTTCCTTACACTCCAGACATTTTTAGCCACATGTATTGCTATAACTTTTTCATTCTTGCATATTTTTAGAATAAATTTGGACACAATTTAAACATCATGGAGAGACATTAACTGAAATAAAACCATTCCAGATTAAAGCCAGAATAAAAAATAAAACATTCTGAGCAGTTCTAAAAAATTAGCCATTTTTTTAATGTGCCCTTATTCTAAGACAATGCTTTAATTGCATATTATCCCACGAACAGATGAGATGTTTATCTATTGAAAAGCATGAATTCTTTGTGAAAGAAACGATATGGTTTAACAAATATCCTGATGTGGTAAGTGTTGTTTGATAAAGAATAGAGAGAATAGCATGTGCTTGTATATCATTTGAGGAAAACAAAATTTGCATCTCGAGATTTATATTTGTAAAAAATACAACATGATGTCGAAAAACTAAGGAAGATCATGCAACGAAGCAGGCTAAAATCTAATCATATCCGATATCTAGCAAAGTCAATATGATTAGTATATAGCGAAACGATCAGGCCATAATGAGTTCCTCTTACTAAAAATATATACGGAACATAATTTTCCATTGTATTCATTTATTGGAAATGTTTGCACAGTAATCACATTATCACGATACAATAAATTACACGAACCGAACAAAAGTAACGACACAAATTGTGTGCATATCATAATTGATCGGAATTATGTTAGCAAACGTCAATTTGTCTCTCATAAGACTGGCTTCCGACTTGTTAGTTTAAATGTCATTTTTACTACTTTTATATTTCTAATGACGAGTGATGGTCCTGATTAACAAACATCAAAACATATTACAATACATAGTATAAAAAGCATAGGTTATTTCCGTTAACACATAGTAAAACAAAAAATATTGACACAAGTATACACTATATAATGTGTTTATACATAAGTATTTGTTTTAATTTAATTTCTAAATATATGTGTTGATGCGAATTATTGATATGGTTTCTGATACATTGTAAATATTAATAAAATAGTTTTACAAACTGATCATGCACATTTGTGTTCAATGCAAAAATAAATAGATACAAATCATATAAGATCTTTCTCTTTCGTTTCTATCTTTTTTAGGGAAAACTCAGTTGTAACGGTATATGCTATGCACATGTAAACAATGTTTGTTCGTGAAATACAATATGTTTAAACTAGATAAATCTCTCTTTTTAGATGGGCGTTATTCAATATAATGATAAGCCAAGTGTTTTAAAAATTAGAACAATAATGCTCTACTTAACACGAATCAAGTACTGCCAACTCAACGTCGTGTTTGAATAGGTCACACTGTCTCGCTGGACTTTATTTATAACGATGTCTGACAAGAACCGATGGTGCTATACTGTAGGGAATACCTCATTTTACGTCGAAAGAGAAAATCCAGGATCCAAACCTTATAGCTCTGCGTTTGTTTATAAAGATGTCTAATTTTTATTTGAGTACCATACTAATTACATAACACAACATGAACTATGATGATATCTCAATCTTTTGAAACACTATTTGTTATATAGGACAAAACAATACAATATGTTTTTTACATGAAGTAAACACAACTTGAACTTGTATGCAACTATTACCCACATTAGTTTTACGTAGCACGCTGTTAAACTGTATCACTATAATTATTCAATAATGTGTAGGCTAAGCTGAAAAAACACTTAAACTTGATATTTATGTTTCAATTAATTAAGATATGTAATGAATACAATGTATAGTAATGTCGAACTTACAGAAATATTAATAGGATAGAAATGCATACTTAGATCTGCTATTTTTATTGAAGACAAGTGACAAGTCGCCCCATACAATTCATGACAAGATATACAGTACAACAAGCATCAGACATAACAACATATTTGATATTGGGTCGTCCATTTGCAATGGTCAATAAAAAGCATATGGTATTTGAACCGAGATCAATACGCGTCGATCGTCACACTTAAACCAATATCAATCACTTACATACAAGTGTAAATATTTTAACGTCATATCATTGTTATTCAAATTTGAAAAAATAACGTATACTTGTAATTCGATTTATTTACAATTCAGTTACGAAATGGCATGATATGCATACGAATAACCGAATAATAGCTTTCTGAGGCAGTATAAAATGAAGTAAAATTAACACAAATATCTGCAAAGGTCCGCCTTGTTTACAAGATTAAGGAAGTATCATATAGTGCTAATCGCATGTCATCGTAATGCATCCCATGATGAAACCATTATGCAGGGAGTAAGTTGCCCTTTAACATTTTTTGCATATATATGCAATTGCTTTTCTATTATTTTAAGTACATCATTATTGTTTTATGATATCAAAAACAATATTGTTGACTCGGCTTTACGTTTCGCTATTAATGTACCGTCCGTAAGCCTGCATGTGCTCATGTTCAGAGAATATCTTTGATTCTTGTTAATAGTTATAAATAATGTTTAATTGGGTTTAACTGACATTTGCCATGATACAATCTGAATCAAACACACTCTGACTAAAAGCATCAGACAAACTCAGTTAGAACTGGGCAGTTAAAGATATAGATCATATGTGTTTATAAGATAATAAACTCTTGCGAAATTAAAGCCGTCTCTGATAGCAGAAGCTTAATATAATTATCATGAACAGTAGACTTAGTGCCGGACAATGCAATTATAAAATTAGGATAGATGTTTAACCTGTAATTTCAAATATATAACACAGCTTGAATAGATGTCTTATTGAATTTACTTTTAATTAAAAAAAATACCTAAACTAGTAGACACATACAATTAAATGATCTCGAGTTGTATCCTTGTGATCAATTAGGCAGAGGCGTTTAAAAATAACGGATTTAGCATCAAATTTAGCATACTTACATTTACGCAACCGTTTAAACTTCACAATTAGAAGATAGGAGTCACATTCCTCTAACTTACTAATAATAAATTCAAGGTAACATTATGTTTTGAAACTAATGCACTGTATTTCTTTAAAAAGCGAACGGTATAATTGTTTTTCGTAGTTAATAAAATAAGAATCAGTGTTTAAATACTGTTCCATCTAAAGGAAAGATTGCTTTTGTTATAGTTATTCTTCCAGGGAAACTCCATCGTAAAAGCCATCTAATTCGGAAACCTATATATTAAACAAATGTATCCTAGAAATATTAACATTTTAAAGGGGAATTTAACAATGCCAACATCAATATCATCAAGTTTGTCGTGAAAACTGTTTTGCACTTTGTTGTTAATAATATTTAGATGTGAATAAAAAAGCAGCATTTGTACTGGGGGAATTGTATTTAATTGTTATTATTGAAGTATTTATGTGTCGAGTAATTCGAGTTCAGTTTAATCCACACACACACATTATATCGCGTTACATATATCAACACTTCTCTCTTGTTAGATGCGATGCGTTGTTTTGCGCAAAGGCCTTTTTATGTTATTGGTCTCTTTAAATGTCGCAGGTGCAATGCCTATTAGTTTATATTCCAACCTGTGTACAAATGGTCTATGGCAAATCAAGTTCTGAGGCACTTATTTGACGTGCTCATACTGTTTCTGTTAGCATTCCTTTATTTTGTAAATGTTTTTTTCTCAAGCAATACATTGTGTTTTATTGCGACGTTTGTGGTATTCTTTTGGTCATCACTCGCAATAAGACGGGGAAAATGTCAACATTAGCGCACGAACGTCAATAAAATCTCAAATTCGTTAAGAAGGAAATTGTCTGTAGAGTATGCCAGAAGAAAAGGGTAATGTTTATGGAAAACGTGCTGTCTTCCTAATTCTTCTTGGTTTGTTATCAACGAAATAAAATGAAGTGAATTCACGTTCGTACGATCGGTTGTGCGTTACAACACATATTGATAATTTACTTAAAGTGTAATATAATGTCAAGGACATCATTAGCGTTTAAGAAAATACACAGTTGCGTTGATTTAGATAAACAATGATTTGAGTCACTCAATACTTACATGCCTATTGCATCAAAGTGAAACTTAACTTGAATAATGAGTAAACTATCCCCACGCGTTTTGTTTAAGGTGACTGTTTTCGTATCTACACAATAAAACGTAGAACATTTATTGCGTTTCCTAAATAGAGTTGAATACACAATATAATAAAACAGTGAATCTAAGACGTCATCGCGTGATTGGAACTGTGGTATGTGTGAGATTCGGTAAGCCCTCAAACAGGTAAAATCTTTGCTTTGAACCGACCGTTTAAAGGTGGTTATCCCAGTTATACTCAGTGTATGTTTAGAGGTTGCGTTCAGCTATACAAGAAGTGGATTAGAACAAGTGTCTTCATCATGATACAGTTTCTGGAGTTCAATTGTGTGCACTATTCCTGACACAAAATTGCTGTAATCTCTACTTTCATGAATATCATAGTCTCCCGAATATCCTCTTTTGTCAATATGTTGTTGTCGTTAACATCGGATAAAAACAACATAATACCATGCTATAAGGAATAAAATATTAGAGGATAGTGTGTATCTAACTATCAAACTTCCATTGTATTATCCGCCTAAAGCTTGACGGGTATCGCGTGCTCATGCACACATCTCAATGTATATATAAATAGGAAACACTTCCCCGGATTAAGCCAGCCATTAAAACAAAGTGCACATAATATATTTTGTTATGATTCCGATATTACAGACTAACCACATATTTAATTCAGAAGTTCTGTGCTCAATTATTGATGTAACACGCTAACAATAAACCATGGTCTACGGATGTATGTTATACAAAGAATAACCAAACATATTCTATAATTTTTACAACACTCATACACTAACATACTCCAATTACAACTTAAAAAAACTCGTGTCGTATTGGTTGCAGTATTTCGCATTCGGTATTCAGAGTCCCTAGCATGCTGCTTAATACATCAAGTTTCAACGTTATGCATTCTTCAAATACACTTCAGCTGAACCAGAACGAGAGAAAACCCTATTATACAATGTGGTCCTTTATTTATGGCAAGGAAGAAATGCCAAACAGTGTTACACAAAGCACATGCACCAGAAAAGACACTCATGACCAAACCGGGGTTCAAGCCTAAGAACGGTCAATACAGATTCACAGAGGGTCTAAGACCTTTTCAAGAAGCTCCACACCTCACACTTTTCCACGAACTATTCTTTATAAATTAAAGTGTACATTACACATAACCGAATAGATCCACAATTTAAATTAAATAGCAATAACAGATATTACAGTTCAAGTAATTTACTATTTAACTATTCATTGGTTATATGTAGACCAGAGTACCAAAATCGTTCCTTTGTGAGAAACGACGAGTATAACTACATGTCGTCTTTATTAAATAAGCTTCAAAGCATAACGTATTATTTATTTACATTCATATCATCCTCGTGCAATTCATGAGCGGTCGATATAAGGTTCAGTTCTTCAATATGTGTATTCTATATCGCAAAACATTCGTTCACTGTTTTCACTTTTTTAAATGTTTACATACACATACTGGTTAGCATTAATCGATGTAGTTTCTGTTATGCTTTTGCTTTTTTGGAAAACAAAATAGTGTAAAACTTAATTTGATATCACTGTACGATCGCAAAATATCTTCTGACCATTTATTGTAACACCGCGTGATAGTTTTAAAGATGGTTTATGCAAGTTCATCCGCGTATTATTTCTAATTATTCTTCTTATAATGCCTCTATTGGAAAAGCTTTTAACCTTTGTACTGCAACAACCAACAATGGTTGATTTCTTTGTAGTATGCTTGTGAGGCTTGGTTCTTTTTTAATTAATGTACCAATGTTTTGTGTGTTTTGCGAGTTCACTTTTATTCTAACCGATCTTTACAGGAAAATTAAAGGATTTGTGTTATATCATTGTACTCATTTAATGTCGATTTCTGTTAAGAAGATACACAAACGTTTATGTTTTCTTTATGTTGGGGTTTATTAATGTTCAATGTCCAAATTTATTCTTTTAAATGCCAATGAGTAAAGCAATATGCAGAATTATTATTGTGTTGCGTTCTAGCATTTTCCAGAGTGGACATTGCGAACTACATAAGTTAAGATAAAATGAATGCAGTGCTCGAATGTGAGTATATCCGGTTTGTGACACTGTTTAGCAATAAATTTATTTTCATAGAAAAACATTTGTATTTTATATGACACGTATATCGAAATATATGAATTATCGAAAAATATTATGTAAATAGACTTTTTATCACACGAGCTGACACTCCGATCCGTTTGTATAGTTTTCAAGCAAATACATAACCGGATATAATAAAGACAATTTTAATAAATTGTACAGTAAAAGTGATATATTTTTCAACGAACAAAACATGTTATTATTGTTTATGATGCAACTATTATTCTTTAAAAGTATGGTCATTATGTGACCATACAATGACAACCGAACTAAATTTTGGAAGAACTCTCATACTAACACATAATGAACTATATTACAGTGTTCGTATCTTGCTATTATTATGACAATCCACGTAGCAGTGTATAAAGCCTCAGTCGCATACAGTTGCGGATCAAAACGGATAATATCCAACACTATATGGCGTGTGAGTCGTGTAACCGCCGTGTAGCGCCGTGTCATTCCTTGTAGGTCCTTGAACGTACGGCAGTTTTTGGGGAAGTTCAAACTTTCCATGTTGATTCCTGACGATCCGGGATGATGGCAGCATTAGGGATGATCCGTGTAGCTGCCGTATAGGGGCCGGAGACAGTGTTATTATGCCTTGCTTGTTTGTGTGTGTCCGTGTGCAGATCCCGGGCCATCAAGGGCCATGCAGCGGAACTAGGCAGCAATTCATCAGGTAACGATACTCAATGTGTTAAACAACAGTGAACTGAAGGAAACAATCGACGGAGAAGTTGGACGAAAAAACAATGCCATTCTACATTTATGCGGATGACACTTTCGCCAGTAACTAGTGGCTCATGAAACCTTTCTTTAAGTAAATCATGTCTCATTCCGAGAGAGTCTTCAATTACCGACGTTGCAGGGGGCGAAGTATTTGTGGAAAACGCGTTCGGGATTCTTGGTCATCAATTTCGATGTCTACATACTACAAATGTGCAGCCCCAAGAGACGGTGACGTCGATTGTGCTGTCTTGCAGCTGCCTACGTATTATTCTGAGACTGCACAACGGAAATAAGTGTGGCTGACCAGAAGAAAAAATTCGAATATCTTCGGGCCTAAGGACGATATGATATGAATATTGTAATTTAACGAAATATTATATGGACATGTACTTTAAATGTAGTTGAGTTATAAATATGAACAATGTTTCGGGGACTTATATTTTATGAAATCCAAACAGTGAGTGTCATTTGACAATAATATGTTCACGACTTGTTTGCTGTGTATAACATATATATGTTTTCTTTTTTTTACGAAGTATATTACTGTGAAATTCTTTCATAACCTGAAACTAACTTATCTTCATATAAATAATCATTATCCGCTTTANCAATACTGTACTAGATAAATGCTATGTTATTTCTTTAAACACATGTAACAGGGTTATCACTATTCGCTTATTTGAAAACTTGCCGTCATATTCACAGAACAATTCCGAATTACCTCGCGCAGATCGATTACACTATTTACTTTTGAGGCATGTTGTTGCTAATAAGTATTATCACCTGCTGTTGCAATGGTGAACGCAACGTGTTGATAATATTATCACGTATATCAAGTATATAGTCAGGATTAAAACTAGGTCTATATGTTTATAGGCGGTTGAACCTAATACGGTAGAAACATACTTGAACATTTCATCGCATATTGAGTTTAGGTAAAACTGTTAAGTACGTCTAAAGTTGAATTCCTATTAATAAATGGGAATGTACGGCAGACTTGGGATACTTTCAAGTGTATACATGACATTGATCATCTTAAAATAATAAACACTACGATTTTAAATAATACGTCAACACAATTCTGAAAACATACTAGGCAAGTAATGTGTACACGGAGAACATTTTGTAAAATATAGTTTTGCTTTCGGGATTATAAAGAGGCCTAGTCCAGGCATTTAAGGCGACTTACCAAATACCAACAAAACCGACACAATACAAGCTTTATGTGTAATACAAACCAAAATATAAAACAAATCTGACAATCAGGAGTCACCGACAAGGAACGGTCAATGCAAAGCTTCTGTTTCTGATAAGCTTTGCTCTGGGTCAGTCAGTTGAGCGGAACATCGTTTCTATCATTTCACAAAAAGTCATACCACAGACAGCATTATCATAAACATCGATACATGTTTTCCTAAACCACGGGACCCTTTCATACCCACCGACCCAACCATATGACCCCCATGTCCCTAGATGGTCGGCTAAGATTGATGCGTATGTTTTGACAAATGTTCTCAATGATAGTGACATCAACAAACAATTTGAAACAAAACACGTTCATATTGATTATATATTCTCAATGTTTGAAACGCCTTATTTGCATATTGCTTTAAGATTTGAGAACACAGACATTTCCTGATTTTTTACTTTTACAGACAAACTCATGGATGTTGAAACGTACCTTACAAAGCAGAGGAACATTAAACTCCCTGTATAATTCACGACAAATTAGGTTTTGAATTTTGAATAGCCATTTAGCTTTACGTAGCTGACAGTGAACATGTTAATTTTCGTAATATTTTATTTGATATAAAATATTGACAAAATTTCTCATGGAATGATCATCTTCATAAATATAGTCTGTTTATGTGTAAACTATATGCACGATAGTTCATGTTATGCTAAATGAAATCTATCTCAAACTTTGAATTGTTCACGTTTGTTTTTGTCATACATTATAAATGTGTCATCAGGCCGTTCGCATAGATACAAACATACAAGCTGTAAATTCAATTTAATTCGTTGTTGTGTTGTTTATCAAGGAGACGTATAGGGTCTATGCAAAGGTCAGGTCAGTTTATTCCGGAAATAAATGCAATTTTTAGTGTGGGTATAGGGGGTACAAACGCTTTGAACCATTCCCGAAAAGAAAGACAACACGTCAAGAGAGCGTGTGCGTAATTACACTGAACGCAAACACGTGTGATTTTTAATGTTTCAACTCGGAAACTACTCCTGAACTGGAATATCAGAATGGCAAGATTAATACATGCGCCGACAACCTAAACATGATTGGGTGCATTTACTACGTGTTTACATATGTAATGCATTAACACGCCGTTCATTTATAGAAACGAAATTATATGGTATTTTCACATTTAAAACACTAAGTCAATATGGTTTAATGGAATAAAGTCATTTACAGTCATACATAGATACTGTGCACATTGACGGTATTTCTTGTGCATCTTCTTTTTCCTTAAGAACTATTTAATAGATTCGCCAATCCATCATATTATGAAATTTATATTGTCACGTAATACTTCTTCATTGTTTTCGTATTAAACAGAAGATTCACTATTTCACAACTACTCAAACACACTCCATTAACCGGTTAACATGTCTTACGTATGAAATTATGACTGTAACCTATCATACATGTTTGCTAATGAAAACAGGCACGTTACAAACGGCCTGTGTGGTTTCAATTATTCTACTGTAAGCACGCATTGCACAAAAATCATTTAGTAACCAATGTATTTGATTGTCTGAGGAAACTACTTTGTTCGTTCAAATAATACATATTGCTGGTATAAGGCAATGTGATAAAACATGTGTGTATTTTTGGTAATTTAAATGCTATTGAATACACAAGTTTAAGGCCCTTATGTTCGTAGTCCTGTGTTATGGTTTACTGTGTTTTCCCCCTAAATATCAAAACATAATTTGTGAATCTAGGTTAAATTCTTCCATGAATTGACACAGTAACAAAACACACAATGTATTAACATTGATTCAGCAACTGTAACGTATACTCTAGATAATTTGTTTATAGCTGCTATAGAAGAATGCATCTTTTGGAAAATATTTGTTTTTTTTCAGAGAGACATGGTTCGCATCAACGATGATATAGTTTACTTTAAACTGAGAAGTGTTCCATGGTTGCATAAACTGTAAACCGCTTTTGTACTTTGCGTTAGTGCACCTTTCCATACAAAATTTGTTGTGTTTGTTTTGATTTCAAGTTACGGTTAGGTCAGAACAAAGCGACCATTTATGCAGCATATTAAATCAGTTAAAGAATTACCCGAGTTGTCAGATGTATCACATAGTAAAGAAGTGTAATTTGAAAATTATGTTTTCCTATTGTCAACACCATCAATAACTGTGCTCGTTCATGTATTGCTTGTGTTTGCTTTTCGATAATATTTCGGCACAAAAAATAAATTATATGATGATATATAGTGATCGTGACTGTATATAAACACGGCTTATATAAATATCAGCAGAAAAATGTTGCCATCAAATTAAACAAAGGTATATGTGTCATTCAGGAAAGTAGAAATCCATCGTTTAATAATGGCGCCTCAGTTGAAACAATCGTGTTATCATTCAAGGAATGCAAAGACAACTGTATCAAATCTTGTTTTGTTGTTAAAGGGCTGAAACAAATGGCGGTTTGCTTGTTATATATGCCCCTGATGGAGGCGTCCTTGTCTTACTTGTCATGTCTCGATTTTCAATTAAAGTGTTAACAATTTATAATACATATCATTATGAACGTCTTACACGCCTTTGCCCTTGACAAATCAAGTCAAGTCAATTTATTGGCAAATACAGTAGTGCATAGCCAAATTACATACATACGACATGTAATGGCGGTGTAAATAAATTCGTATTCAACAATGGTGATGAAAAGTATGGTATATATACTGGGCATAAAATAATAATTAATGGTTGTGTGAATGTTAATATACGCAAAGTGAAACCAACTCGTAGACAACACACACTAGATCGTTTATGGTGACATTTGTGTCCGAAATACTACAAAAATAACATAACAATAAACAATATACATTTGCACTTAATTAATACTAATTGTTACTAGATCTTAAATCGAAGGCCATTCTATGAAATTTAGACAGGTTAATCAATGTCCTCCTAGTATAATAAGACATCAGTTGCTTGGATTGTATAATAGAGGGCCAGCGTAGATAATACTTAGGAAACTACATGTTTCTTAAATTCTATACAATGGACAAATTATCACAATTAACAAGACGAAGTGGTAATGAGATATTTACGCACAACGGCATCAAAGCTCCCTTAAATATTGTTTGAAGGCCGCGCAGGCGCTGCTGAAATGCCGACCGGTGTGATTGGGCTTCATTGTAATGTAACGTTTACGATAAGACAGTAACACACGAAACACTATACACAGAATTGGTCATTAAAACACAGTTACATACACATTATAAAATGTTAAACGCAATATCATGCAATCAAATCATCATATATAAATAACACCCAATGAAGTCAAAGAACAGGAATAGATATGATTATTAATGAATGATGGATGTCTATGTTTTTGTCATTAAATGAATACCAAGTTGTTACGACCAAATGTTGATAACGGCAAATCGATACTTAAATAGTTGTATTGATTACCTTGAATTTTAAATTAAAATGTATGTGTTTAGAAAGAAACAAAATGTTTGCAGTTTTAGTGTCAGGACACATTTGAAACATATTTTTTATGAAGTTCTTATTGTTCTAAATACTGCACATCCCTTTCTTCATGTGGTAGCACATCAGGCGAAATACGTTTTCCCACGCTCGTTCGTGCTCTTCTGTCCAGATGTTAAGAAGGTGAGGCCTTATTGAGCTGATAAACTGTGGACCCATGAACTGAAATGGTAAATAAAGGAATAATAACTGGCCGTGAACATTATATAGCTTTTTCTTCTACAAATCAATTGAAAATGTATTTTTACCCGACACATGGCTTGTTTTCAGCTGAGAGTGGCATTGCAAAATGTATATAATTAAAACAATAGCTTTCAAATTAAAAATAATTGAACATAAGTACCCGCATATGGACAGGTGCAAGTTAAAGTGAATAAGTATGATACATTTATAAGACATCCATATCTAAATGCATAACATTTAGTATACCATGTTTGTCCGTAAATAAAATCCAGTTAAACGTAGCATAGCGGTTGCGTGCACTGCATTTACAAATTATATCAAGTTTATATCAATGTTTGTGTTCATATTTATATATTATGTTTGTTTTATACAATATCCTATGTTTATCGACACAATTATTATTTGACTAGTAGTTCAATAGAACCAAATAAATACAAAACCTTCTGCTTTAACATACATTAGTGCTAGGTGTTTCATCATATACAATATTATAGAAAACTTACATCTATAAATTCAATCTTTACTGAGTAGTTCTTGTGACGTATACCTAACTCCGTCATCAGTTCTCGCAGTTTCTCGCGGTTATCGAGTCTCGTAATGCACTTATCAACGGTTCCCATGACGTGCAGCGCGTGCTGTCGAAGAATGGCGTTGTACTCGAGTTCGGGGATGTTGATTGCACGGAAAGACAGAAAGGCATCGTGGACCTCAGGGTGCGTCTCAAACTGAAATAGTCAACGTATTATATAGTATGCAACTTAAGGGATATTTTTAAAATCGATATCTGGTTCAATTAGTTTCAACTTGCTACATCGATTGATAAAGGTGTTAACTTTCTTTTTGCATATAGAAAACAAGGTCTTCCAGATAAAAATGAACATTGCTCTGTTAAAAGGGGGTTGAATGCATGTGCGTTAAGTGTCGTCCCAGATTAGCCAGTGCAGTCCGCACAGGCTAATCAGGGACGACACTTTCCGCCTAAACTGCTGAACAGACACTTGCTGTGAACAAAACAGCGGAACGTGTCGTCCATTATTAGACTTTGTGGACTGCACAGGCTCATCTGGGATAACACTTAACGCACATGTATAAATCTCCTTTTCACAGAACGAGACTCAAATATTTTGATATATTTTTGTGTAATATTTTAGTTAACGCTCGTGAACAAGCTCTTATAATAAACAGGACAATACATGCTTAACAAGATTGAAAACATAATATTTTTCCGTTTTCAATGTATGCTTTATTAATCATGTTATGAGTAAATGTTTACAGTGTAGGTATTCACATCTTATACATAAATATATAATAGATACATATACTCAATAATGCTATATCTATTAGCGAACCTGCTTGTATGTTAAATCTTGAGTAACGTTTGTGTGTATTTACATTTCACATTTATTTTATCATTATACATTCGCAAACGTTATTTATTGGAAAACAGTAAAAGAACACCACACACGTCCAACAAATTTATAATATAATATAAAGTATTTTGGCTTCAACGCCGTTTTTAGAAGTCAACAGATGATTTATACCCCAAAGATAGTTTTGACGGAAATGACCATTATATTTGGCCGTTCATCTCCGTGTTTTTCGTAACATGTTTTTCTTTGGGATTTGGGCTTGAAATACCGTCTAATATTGGGGAACCCAAAATCAATTTAATTCTAAAAAAATATATACATTAACAATGAAGGAAACATATTATTTTAATGTATTTTGCCATAATGGCGGCGTTATAGTTTTTGATCAATCGAATCATGCGAGCATGTATTTCTACAATTTAATCGTTAATTACTGCTGTACATAATGTCAAAGGATATTTAATAACAATTTAATAACTTCAAAATTATTACTTTTTATTGTACAGTGAATGTACGTTTATGCATTTGTAATCATATAAAAGCATATAGTATATTTGCGACTTAAGCATATACAGCTAATCGTCGTAAAAACAATAACGCATTAATAAATACACAACACAAATGCGTCAAAATGATACCAATAACATTTGTATGCATTTTTACAAATATATGAATTTTTGATATAATATATGATGTAAGACAATGCTCTTTCTGTCTTAACAAAGTCAAGTGAATGGTTTAAAATATGTAATTGATTGAAACACAAATGCAGTTAGATATTGTATACAACATTTCACTTCTGGGGACAACATATCTCATACATCTATATAGTATCGGCTCTAAGTTTAAATATACATACATATACAAATAAAAATAAATAAATAAATGCATGAATTAAATGCATATAAATGTAAATGTCAATATATATATTAGAGAGAGAGAAAGAGAGGGGGAGAGAGAGAGAGAGAGAGAATAACAGGTTACTTTTTGTAATATATCAGGCAAGGCTTAGAATAATATT
>VMBQ01018501.1:0-97380 GCA_007657795.1 Dreissena rostriformis | reverse complement strand
CTAAAATAAAATAGGTTCAAACTAATACCACTACCACTTCTTGTACCACTATTACATCTACTTCTATCGCTACCACTCTGACGTAGAGCACTTTTTCGAACAATCTGGTTCATGTTTTCCTACGTCAGCTGGTTTTCTGTGTGTGTATTTCGAAGTTTATGATGCTGCATTATGTGAGGACCCGGAGTGTGACCTAGCACTCCTATCTTATTAACTATTTGACTCGAGAAAGTTGGGACGAATATGGCTGCAGTCTCAGGCTATTGGTTCTTTACTAGATTTATTTTTTGGTGTTGTCTTGTGTTGTTGGGGATGGAAGCCGGATTTTCCGGAGGAAACCCCACCCGTCCGTTTCGGTGACCACCAACCAAACTCACATGGTTCCCGGAACGAGGATTGAACCCGAGTCGCATGGTGAGAAGCGCGTGTACTAACCACTGTGCTTACCGCATAGCCCAACTGATTAACATTTACTTATCTATTTGATTTGAAAGTCAGTCAGGGTAGTTAGAGTAACAGATTTCGGACAAGAGGAATACCCAACCGTTTTAATTAAAAAAGTAAGACATTGTTTAACTTTGAAATGTAATCCAGCTGTTTCGTTGAAACGATGAAGTGACACACCATGCGGTATCCGTAGGCGGAAAATCGACGTCGCGGCCTTAGCTTGTACAAAATAAGACTATAACACCACGTGATTAAATTCATTTCAAATCACTATGGAAGCTTCTTGGGACCTGGCGTAATTTAAGAAACCAAACAAAGAGACAAGAACTCGCAATTACGACACATTATCTCGTAATTACGACTTTTACTGTCGTAATTGCAACTTAAAATCATAGCAATCTCGTAATTAAGGCGTTTATCTAGAAATTACGAATAAGTATGTCATTATTACGACTTTGTATGTCGTATTTACTAGTCTTTTCTCGTAATTACAACTTTGTATCTCGTAGTATGAAATCATTTCCTCGTAATGAAGACATTTCATGAGGTAAAATGTCGTACTTTATATTTTATCTCGTAATTTCGAGTTAAAAATAAATAACGACATTTCGTCTCGTAGTTTCGACTTAGTTTCTCGACATTACGACAAAGCGTCTCGTAATTACCACTTGTCTATGTAAGTATAACGTACAAGTCAGTTATAATTGATGCAATATATTGTGGAATGAAATGAGTACCAATTCTTTGGTAACATCAAAATAATGTATATAGACACACAACTACAATATTTGTTGGAAGGGAGTTTTAAATCATTCCGAAATATACTATATATATTCTTTGAGGTCGTGTTGTCCATGGTTTAAATATGACCATGCAAGAATTATAACGTGCGCTTCAACGACTGACGTTTTTTTCGTCGTGTAAATTAATTTGACTTTTTAAGAACTGCTTTGTATATTTTGAAAGAAGTGCACACATCTGGGGAACTTCAATACTTAAGTGTTCACAGACTATACACAAAGTTACGCAGGACACCGTTTGAGAACTGATGCATGTCATCGGCCCAATTAGTATGAAAGAACGGAAAAGAAACCGTCTTAAACAATAATATAGAAAATATACAAATCTAGGACCTGACTACGTATGACGCATCGACCATTATGAAAATATTAAGCCTGATGGAATGTGCCATTGATACAGTTATATTTGCCTCGATGCTCACACAAAGAGTAATGACCACAGCGTCGTCGTCGAATATTTCATAAAAACATTGAAAACATGTAAGAATGTTGATCGCGACGTAGACTAGACAAGGGAACCGAAAACTGTTCTCAGAGATATGTCTCATGTTTTGAAAAACTGTGCAAAATGCTTGTCCGCACAGGCTAATCAGGGACGACAATTTCCGCTTTGATGGAATGTTCGTTTAAATGATGTCTATTCATAGCGAAAATCCAGTTTAGGCGGAAAGAGTCGTCCCGGATTAGCCTGTGCGGACTGCATAGGCTAATCTGGGATGACACTTTACGCACAAGCATTTTGCCCAGTTTTCTCAGAACACGCCACATATGATAACATTTCTCAGAAGTACAGGAAATGATATGCCGACATAAAATGTCACTAAACTGTGTCAAGCATCAATAATCAATGATTTGAACGATGATGATGTGGCTAGTATAGGAAGCACAACGCACAGTTTCGAATGGGCTGTGTGTTTGTTTGTTTATTGTTGGGTTGGGTGTGATAAATGTGTTGATTTCCTTAGTTTTGTGACTTGGGACAAGATATAGCATTCGTAAGGGCTGATAAGGTTCGAAAACAGTAAATACTCTTAATTGCTTTTACCAAATAGAACATTAATAGTTCATAAAAAAATAATAATACAAAACTATATTCGATTAAATGTCATAAATGGATTATTCTAAATAGTGGGCAATATAAGGGTCGTGAGAAATTATTGTACAAACATGGTTCGCTGCTTGTAAGTAAATTTGGTAAAACATACCAATAAATAATACAATAAAGAAATACTCGATAGACCTCTACACCAAGCACGTTGGTAACTATTTTATCGCGTATTAAGACCGCTAAATCGTTAGTGTTTTTTTTTGAAAGAAGTTTGGTATTTTTAAGCATATAAGTAACATTTAAGTCTTACGTGTTTTCTATTATTTGCAAGCATATAGATGCTATTAAATTTATAATGCATTCTTAAGGCACGGATCAAACAAAATAATAGACATCTTGAAATAATATACGGCGTGTATATTTATTGATAAACAAGTATGTATCAATTCATTTATGAATGTGTTGTTTTAATGTTATAACTGGTTTTTAAATTGCGAGATTAAATACAATATACTCAGTCGTAATTACAAGATGAAAAATCGTAAATACAAGACACAACGTTCTAATTACGAGATACGTTATTTATTTTAAAATTGTATTGTTTCAGTTTTTTTTTTTTTAAATTTACAACAGGTTCCAGGACGCTTCCTTACATCACAAACATCTTTTTTGTACAAATAAGGCAGACCAAATGACGAAAACATGTAACAGATCGGTCTTTAACAAATGTCAAAAAATGTAATGAATAAATTGAGAATAAAGGGAAGCGACTGTTGAAGTATAAGAAGTATATTAGTAGAAGTAGTAGTAGAAGTAGTAATTTTGTGGAAATTCTTTCCCCTCTATAGTGTTCGTTAACCCATGCAGACTGAAGCAATACTTGTAATGTCCAATCATAATCATGAATTGATCCGATGCACGATTTGCATTGGTCATACAAAAGAATTGTTGAATTTCGTTATGAATTCACTAACCGAGCTTGCATTTGCAAAGACCGTCGAGTGGACGTAAGTTCATTCTCGTGGTTTATTCCATTTTTTTTAGTTGTATAACTGCTTTCCTTTATTGAACATTTTGTATTATTGTTTTATGAAATGTGCGTGGATAAGTGTAATTATTGTGACATTCATAGTACATAGCATCGCATGTTGTGTTCTGTCTGGAAATATATTGTCATTGTTTTGTTAAGGTCTTTCTGTCAATGGACTATATTGGTCTACGTCTCCAATAAAATTAAAATAAACGTCCATGGACTTGGTTGACTATGTGCCTCCTAACCTGACACCCACAACAGTAAATTTAAAAACAAAAGTTGGAGAAAAATCAATGACAACACCATTGTCTGATATTTGTTCACAAGCTGCTACAAACGACATACGAAATCACACCATACGACATCATCCCATACAACATACATGTAGCTCATTTAAAAACAAAGTGTGAAGAAAAATCGATGACAACACCATCGTCTGATTTTGTATATGTGAGAACTCTGTGTAAATGTTGTATTCCATATACGCGTTCGATGAAGCATCTGCTCCCATTCGAATACATGAGGATTTTAAAATCCATATACGGGGATTGTCAAGGACGAGCGGATCAATCCGGTTTGAGATCTTATACATTGAGGCTCAATATCCACACAGCGATATGTCTGCTTTCGAGCACAGTTCTTGTTTATCCCTACCGCCATTACACACCACGCTATGACCGCCAATTCAAATATTATCGTCATGTGATATCATTTTATGTTTGTAATTTCTTATTTTATGTTTTGTTTTTACTATTTGTTTACTATAAACCATATATGACACTATCAATTATCTGGAAAGAAATATGTACTTGTAATTTAGATAAAATAAGACGATGTTACAATTTAGAAATCCTTCCACGTTCTACCGTTAAATCAAAATGGTAGGAACAATGCTTGGAGTTTGATGCGTTTCGTGATCTGTAGTTCTGATAAAAAAACACGCTGTGTGCACGTGCTAACCGGGCACCGAATACGAGCAGTAAAATATTGTTTTTAATAATAACGAAATGTTTTCCCGAGGGACATTTTGAGTTAATCAATATATAATTGTTACTTTGTAAATTTATTAGTGAATATGAATCCTTTGAATGAATGTATAACACAACGCCCGTGGATTTTACACCCCCAAGACACCCTACCATGGTTCAAAATGGCAGACAAAACATATAAACATACAATACTCAGTCTTCTGAAAGATAAGTTGAAAGTTGCTGTAATACAATGATGATGAATTGATATAAATATACTGATTCAATATACATGTATTATCAATAAGTCGCGTGTTTGATAAAACAGCATCCTTTGCTCTGGGGATAATGTCCGAGGAGGGCTTTGTCCGGGAGGATTATGTCTTGGGAATAATATCCGTTCGCCGTTTTCATACGTGTCTATATTTGTGAAACAGACCGTATATATGCCCATTTAAATCTTGACACATATAGCATACACTTTTCGTTTTGTTGTAAGATTACTTGATAAATTACAAGGCATATACAATGTAAAAAAAAAAACAACGTAAAACGGACAATCCTTTGACTTATCTCGTTCAAAGTTGTTCAAAGTGTTTCATTCTGCTGCATGTGTAGGTCACCAGATCTAAACATTGATTTTCAAAGTAATGAATTCAAATATCTCCGTTGAAACCGCATCGTTAATGTAGCCTTTTATTACGTTATTAACACAATAATATCACACATGGGGCTAACTAGCACTTCACACTTTTGTTTTAAAATACAACCTCTGAACCGTACATATTTTGGAGTCGTTCCACTACAATACATGTCTTATGAGTGGCATCAGGGATGATGTTAACACCATGTTTTGTGAATCGTATGCCCAACTCCTGGTATTATACAACAAATAAAAAAAAACGATATGTTAACAATTTGGAAAGAAATATATTAACTATTTAATACATGATGTGTGAGGACAACATGAGTTTTCGTCGATCGACCCAAATACACAACAATAAACGGTTAAACGCAAAACCGATTGTGACTTACTAATTCCCATCTGAAATAAGGATAGTTAGATCATAATTGCATCAACAGCTAATGGTTTTTGTCCTTGATTTATGTTTTCCCTTAGCGTTTCAGGAAATGGAGGAAAAAATATAGTCCGCTCTTGCTGATACACGTTGTCAAGCTGTTGAAATGTTTTCAGTATCTAGCACAATATAATACAATCTTGTGCGCTCTTTGAATGTATAATGTATAACTTACTCGAATAGAAGAACACAAAACCGACTTAAAAAAACACAACAAAGAACACAAAAATGTGTAACAAACAAAATGCGAAACACTGTTATTGTTTAGTATTGCTTTTTGTCTTTTTGGCAAACAACTCACCACCACCACGACCACCACCACCACCACCACGACCACCACCACGACCACCACCACGACCACCACCACCACCACCACCACCACCACCACCACCACCACCACCACCACCACCACCACCACCACCACCACCACCACCACCACCACCACCACCACCACCACCACCACCACCACCACCACCACCACCACCACCACCACCACCACCACCACCACCACCACCACCACCACCACCACCACCACCACCACCACCACCACCACCACCACCACCACCACCACCACCACCACCACCACCACCACCACCACCACCACCACCACCACCACCACCACACCTCCACCACCACCACTATATAAATGGTTCTTCTAATATCGATCCTCGTTATTCTATATTTTCTAAATACATTACGATCTGTTACATGTTTTCGTTATTTCGTTTGTCTAATTTTTACAAAAAAGGTGTTTCTGATGTATGGAAGTGTGCTGGAGCCAGGTGTTAACTGAAACAATACAATTTTATAATAAAGAACTTATCTTGTAATTGCGACTTTTTGTCTTGTTAGAAAGAGTTTTTCTCGTATTTACGACTTAATTAACACCAGTTAAAACGGCAAATAAAATAAATGCATACATAAATAGACAGATATAAATAAATATCGATGCTGTACAATCTTCAAAGATGTTTATTTGTTAATCCGTGCCGTAGGAACGCATTATAAGTATCAAATTCAATATCATCTATAGGTATGCAAAAAGAGAAAACACGTACGACCAACATGTTACTTATATGCTTAAAAGTACCAAACTTTTTTAACGAAAAAACATGAACAATGTGTCGGTCTTAAAACGCGATAAAATAGTTCCCAACCTGCTAGGTGTGGATGTTAATCATGTATTTCTTTATTTTATTATTCATTGGTATGTTTAACCAAATTTACATACAAGCAGCGTTATATGTTGTTGTTTTAATAATTCGACACGACCCTCATTTGATCAAATTAAGCTTTGTATTATTATTTATTTATAAACTATTAATGTTGTTTTTGGTTGAAGCAAATTAAAAGAGTATTTACTGTTTTTGTTTAAGCCTAGTTGGCCCTAACGAATGCTATATCTTGTCTCAGGTCATAAAATTAAGGAAACCAACTCATTTACCAACCCCACCCCCACCCTTCAAAAAACACAATCCATCTCATCCTGTGCTTTTGTAGCCTATACAAGCGCCACCATCTTTCAACTAAGTGATTATAGTTGCTTGACACAACTTAGTAACATTTTTGTGTCGGCAAATCATTTTCTGTACTTCTGATAAATTTCCTCTTCTCATATCTCTGAGAACAGATTTCAGTTCCCTTGTCTTTTCTACGTCGCGATCAACATCCTTTCATATTTTCAATGCTTTAATGAAATATTCGACGAAGACCCAGTGGTCATTATTCGTTGTTTGAGCATCGAGACAAATATAACTTCATCAATGGCACATTGATGCACATTCCATAAGGATGCAGTTTGTCATAGTGGTTGATGTGCCATGCGTAGTTAGGTCCTAGATTTGTATATGTTCTATATGTATGTTTAAGAAGGTTTTATTTCCGCTCTGTATTACTCATTGAGCCAATAATGTACATCAGCTCTCGAATGGTGTCCTGCGTAACGTTGTGCCTTGTCTGTAAACTCTTAAACTCTAAGTATTGAAGTTGCCCCCACGTTTTTACTTCTTTCAGAATAAACAAAGCAATCCTTAGCATGACAATGTAATTCACACGACGAAACAAATATCAGTCGTTGACGCGCTCTTTGCAATGTTTGCATTTTCATTTTTAAACCATTGGCAGCAAGACATCATATACTGTCGGAATAATTTAATCCAAATATCATTGAATTTGAGTGTCTTTATCAATTATTCTAATGTAAGCAAAGATGTGGTACTCATTGCATGCCATTATACATTGCCTCTGTTATAACTAATGTAGTATAGGTCTATTTATTATCTACCCTTTTCATCACATACATTTCCGTCTTGGGGCAATTTGCACCTATCAAGGCTGATGCAATACCTGAAGTTGTTATTTCCAATCGAAATCACGAATTAGTCTGATGCAAGATGCTCATTGGTCACCAACAACTGTTTTCCTTTATCGAACATTTTGTATTACAAAATGTGTGTGAATAAGTGTTATTATTGTGATATTCATTTCATTCATATTTCGTAGTATGGCTTGTTTTGTTGTTTTTGTAAAATATTGTCATTGTTTTGTTTAGGTCTTTTTAGTCATAGCTCTATTGGTAAGCGTCAAAAAAGTGGAAATAAAACATCAATGGACTTAGTTAATAATGAGACCCCACCACAGAACCCACTACATCGACTTGTTCATTATATTTACAGATAATATGTCGTGATCACGAGGTAACATTTTGTACTTACGAGACGCTTTGTAATAATGTCGAGATACTAAGTCGAAACTACGCGACAAAAAATGTTAATTATAAAATTAAAATAATACGTCGTAGAAATTCGTAATTACAAGATAAAAATATCCATACGACATTTTACGTAATACAAAGTCTTCATTACGAGGTTATAAGTTCTTAGAGATAAAAAGTCGTAATAACGAGAACACAATCATAAAAACGACATCAAAAAGTCGAAATCATTACTCAATAATCCGTAATTTCAAAATAAACGCCATTATTACGATATACTACATGGTTATATTTAATTAAGAAAAGTCGTTATTACGAGATTATGTGTCGTAATTGCGAGCTCTTGTCTCTTTGTTTGGTTTCTAAAATTACGCTAGGCCCCACGACGCTTCCATAGTGATTTGAAATGATTTTAATCACGTGGTGTTATTGTCTTATTTTGTACAAGCTAAGGCCACGACTTCGATTTTCCGCCTACGGATACCGCATTGCGGTTGATTATTCACGAAACAGCTGGAATACATTTGAAGTTAAACAATGCCTTTTGTTTTGAATTTAAACGTGTGTGTCTTCTTCTTTTACATTGTTACTTCTACTATCCTCTCTAATTTTTAAATCCTATTAATTCTCCTGTATTCTAAAAAAAGGAGAAAACACACAATTATACCAAGTTATCTTTTTTAATATGAACTGAATTACAGATTACATACAATTTCATGATTGCATTGTTAAAACATGTGCAAACTTATTTACTTCCATCTAGTCAGGAAGACCAAGTGCTTTAACAGTTTTATTATACCTTATGTTGGTAGTGTTTTTATAAGCTCTGCATAGATAAGTCTGGCATATAATTGCTGTAAGTGCTATTTTCTATTACATGATGCACGTTTCTTACTTTTCTTTTAAATATTAAAATATAACCATTATATGTGTGAACAAATGTGATACTTGTAATGCAAAAGTGTGCATAAAGCTACTGTCCATTAGTTTTCCAATAACCTGCAGAACATGGACATCAACATGTACTTTCTGAGTCCTCCTGAATGGTGATGCTTGGGGTGCGGTTAAGACAGCGTCGCTGGAAGCTGTTAGTAGAACAGCGATCTGATTGGGTCTGGCTGGGTCAATGTGTGAAACTACATATTACAATATTTAAATTTACATGTTTTGGAGTGACTGACTGGGACTGGTTGGCTTTTCGTGGGAAGCTTCTATGTACACCATCAACAGCTTGGACATTTACGTGTTAAGGTGTGATGTTTGACCACAGTTCAGGAAATGTATGATCACAGTTCAGGCAATGTAGAATCAAAACGTTTGTACAGATCCGGCTGAATCAGCTGCTATTGGCTGGCTGTATGTGGGACGCTATCATGTACATCAACAGCTTGGGCAACAATTAAGTGTAAAGCGTGGCGTCAGCACGACATTCATAATTTTTAAACAGACACTAATTGCATTCATAATTTTCAAACTGACACTACTTGCATTTATAATTTTCAAACATGGTTTGCTGAGATACTGCGATATCTTTTTAACAGAAATCGACATTGGTGGATTCTGTTTTGTTTTTCAAATATTCATGTAATTGTTCAACAAGCCTGCTGATAACATGGGTAACATATCTCTGGCACACCAGCAACTCAAACACAACACGATGTAACGTTGCTTTCAGGACGGAATTAAAAGTTGTTTACTGACTGGCCGACTGCCGACTGCACAAATAAGCCAATGTCAATGAAGTGTTCGTTTGTCTACAGATCTTTCTTTCAAAGCCCAAATAAATATCCAAAATAATAGGATTCTGAACTAAAAGGGTAACATTTGTAAATAATTTTTAATAAACATCGCATACAATGTTGATAGCGGACTAAAATAGACAACTGTTTGACCCAAGACAACTGCTATAAACATTGTTTCATCTTTGTTTCCTGAAATAATAGCTACATGTACAAGTAAAATTCAATTTTAGCTTATTTCCATACGACACTAAATCAGTGCCCTTCATAAGGATTTAGGAACCGTTTAACAGTAATTTTGAATTTAAGGCAAACAAAGAGTGCACAGAACTAAGATGGAGTACTAGTTTCACACAAATTACTTCTATGGTTTAGGCATATATGAAAACAATGGCTTGTTCATTAAACAGTTCTCAAATAACAGTATCTTTTTTTTAATCAATAAATATCGGCGGGAATATGTTTGTATTGAAAGCTAATGTGATTGTGTTTATATCAATACTTAAAGCCACACACCTTATTTGGCATAGTTAATTAAAGTATAAAGAAGAAACATATTTTATCTATGCCAATTAGAATATATCTGGTGGTTACAAGGTAGAAATACGTCTTTTTGCGCTTTAAAACTTAAAAATAATCGCGTTTGTCGAAATGGACGTATACGTCTAGAAATCCTACTTTCGTTTTTAAAAGATGTACCGTTTGAAAAATAATAAATTACAGGCTAACTAGGTTATAGGTTTAATTTTATCTATGCCAATTAGAATATATCTGTTGGTTACAAGGTAGAAATCCGTCTTTGTTGCGCTTTAAAACTTAAAAATAATCGCGTTTGTCGAAATGGACGTATAATATTGAAATCCTACTTTCGGTTTTAAAAGCGGTAATTCCCGGTTGAAAAATAATAAATTGCTTGCTAACTAGGCTATAGATTTAATGAATATTTTGCACACTTTCAAATTGCATCTATATGTATCGATTAACATGTACTTCATTTCAAGGTGTGTGGCTTTAAGGGGTGTACATAAAATCTGATACCATTTTGGGGTCGTGTTATTTCTACATATATCACATGATTTTGAATATCAACGCATTGACAAAATCTAGATATGTTCAAGTTTTCATGAGCTTAAAATTGTGCATATTAAGCAAGAAATGACTATGACACTCACCGACCAAGTTTAACATCAAATGTTCGATGTGACGTCCGTTTTGTAGAATAACGACGTCAAGACGTTTTTTGAAATTTTCAATAACATTGGCGAACATTGCTAATGTGATTTTCTTCATTTCTCGGCGAATGGCTGACTTCAGCTGCTCAATGGTATCTGGCTTGGGAATGTAAACATTTTACTTCAAGTATACCCACATACAAAAAATCCAACGGACTGAGATCTGGCGAATGTGGAGGCCATACTTATTCTGTTTTATATGAGATAAATTTACTACCGAATGCTTCTCTCAACCATTCCAAGACGTGTCCTGCAGTTTGTGGTGCAGCTCCATCTTGCTGAAACAATATTTGTTGTTTTTTTCGCAGGCAGGGAGAAATTTAGTCTTCAAGAGAGTGAGATATCGGGCACTATTTTCTGTTGTGATTTTACCTTCCGATTCGAAAACAAAGGTCAAATCACACCTGTCAAACTCAGCGCTGTCAATACTGTCACCTTTTCGTCATGAACAGGCTTTTCCTAATATAAATGTGGTTTACTCCATACTCTACAGTTATGTTTGTTAGGAGTGTTATTAAGATAAAAATGTGATTCATCTGAAAACCATATTTTATCAACTGTGGCCAATTTATCAATCATCCATTCAGCAAACTCTAGTCTGCTGTTTATGTTTGTTTCGTACTTTTTGCAAGATAGACACCGAATAAGGATACAATTTCTAATCGAAACGCAGCGCTCTTTAAACACTTCAATAACTAGATTTACTGTTGATATCTCCTAAAACCTGTCTTACTGATTTCTGTGGTGTCTCCCGAATCACCTCAAGGATCTCTGCAACGTACTCTGAGCTGCGGCTAGATCCTGGTCTTCCACTGTTGTTTTTTCGGCTGTCCCCAACTGCACCAGTCTGTTGAAATCTATTAATAAGCCGATGTACGTGAAGCTTTGTTAGACTGTCATCTCCAGGATATTTTTTCTGTATCATTGGTATGGCAGTGTGGGTATTTAGTCTCAAAATAAAGAATTGCCATTTCAGCAGCCTTCTGATTTGAGCTGTGGTAAAGGCCCTATGCTCCGACCGGGGCGAAGAGGAATAAGTAAGTAAGTAGAACATATACAATAACATAGAGAAAAAAACTGCAACAAACTTTGTTCTCATAAAGAAACCCAAAACATATTTGGTATCAAATTATATCGTTATCGAGGACTCGTTTGTTCAAAACCAAACATCTTTCAGTAAAAACTGATTAAGTCTGAGGAGCCAGAATTCCCTATTATTAACATGTTTGCTATGACTTTCTTTTAAGAAAAATAATATTTTTAGTTTTGTTATAACTTAATATTATTCTGAAGTCTTGCAACTTTGGTTAGTTGTAGAATGTATGTTATTCATCGTTTGTAAGAGTATATAATAATATCATAAATCGCAGCAATATAATTATTTGTATTTAAATTGAACGATTAAGCAGTTTAGAAATCTTATGTTTTGTTTTGAAAACAATACAATTGACTATGATCACAACATTTTACACTCACAACTTTTAAGCGAATAGTAAATATTTCAGTGTGAAACGGTTCCGTTTGACATCTTTTTGCACCCACGGTTTTTAAGTTTATGCAATAACACGTGGCGCATGTTTTGGTTGTGAATTATTAAAAAAATCTTAAAACAACAAAGTTCACCAAGAAAACAACAATGTTGCCAATCGTCATAAGGAGTGATTTAACAGCAAACATTACCATGTGTTTTCTTTAAACTAAAGCCATAAAAACGAAAATACAGAAAAATCACCAACTACAAACATTAATTATCGAACGTGTAATTGATAGCGGAAATATTACATTTTCTGAATATATTTAATTATAAAAACACGAGAAAACAACGTAATAAGAGTATATAAGCAAAATAAGCTCTGAAGTTGGTAATATCTGTCAATTAAAATATGTTTTTTTTTAAAGACGATGATAAAATGTTTATACATGCATTAATCAACGTTGGATATATTGCAAACTTTTAGTGAAATTAGTGTTTTAAACCAGTCCGTAAGTCTTTATATATGATGTTAAAGTAAATCTGTCAAACTAGAAATTTCATGGTATTCCTAAACGATTCAGGAGTTTCGTGAAAAGAATGTTTCAAAAAGGCACTACACGAAATGCCTATTATTTTCAGGAATTTCGCGATATAACTGAAAAAAGCCTAGAGTGATTTCATGGAACGCCTAAATGACTTCAGCTTTATCCACAATTGTTAACTGCGTACTAAAATAAATATCGACGTCACCACACTGCATTACTTCATACTTCTTCAAAATGTAGTACTGATGACGTGATTTTGTGGAAGCAGTTTCAGATGCGGTTTTCAGGTCATCTATTGTCTTTTAGAAAACGTCTTTCAGAATAAGATGTTTCTCAACTGTTGAATACCTCTTCAAGAGAAATTCTCTGAATTCTGTCCCAACGTTTATTTGATCCATGTTGTTGGTTTCAAATCGTATGGTGGAATGAACTCATTGCATTTACATAATGTTATAAAATACAGATGTTTGCACTTTTTGCACATTTACTATTCCATCTGCCAAAACACCCGTGGAAAACCCCATCATGACAGCTTATTTATTGCAATAAAACATGCACCAGTCGGTATAAGAACTAGGCCCCTAATTGAAAGGGGCCCACGTCTAGAAGTTGCTCAATTAGAAGTAGACCAAAGATAAGTTTATCACATCCTGTCAAATTGACACCTTTTGGTTTATTGAATAACGTCTTAAAATAACGATTCACACCGGGTGCGCGAATTCTTCGTTTGTCAACTTGTGAATTCTTAAATTAACGTATATATAAAAATTATGCAAACATAATGATCTTTTTTCTCCTGCACTTAAAAGCGTTATAATTGAATTGAAAACGACCACGTTTTCCATGCGGAAAACTCGATGCTTTACTTGTCAGCAATGTTTTTGTATTTGGACACTCATTTCCTATTTGAATATATTCTGTTTGTGCTTTCATAAAGGTGATGTCACTTTGATTTTTATTGGTTGATAATTTGAAGACATTTTCATTAACATAAGAACTCATTTTACAACATAATTAGCCTGAAAGATTACCTCTATATACTATTTAATATCTTGTAGTTATGAACTTGTATTGCAAGAAGTTTTGTAAGTAAACGAAAGTAAATCTACAAATGATAATAACTTTCTAAATAAGTTAAACAAAATGTTTTCCTTATTCACACTTAACACATTTTAATAGCCAAGGAAATCAATTATTTTTATTATCAAGTCACGTATACAGACTAAACAATATGACCCGCGTCATGCGAAAATTGGTTTTATGCCATATGCGGCCAGATTAGCTCCAGACAAGCCTGCGCATCCCTGTGCGCGAACGGGACCATGAAATCTTGCGTAATAGCGGACCCCATGGCTACTGACAAGCCAGCGCAATTGCACAGGCTGGTCTGGAGCTACGCTGGCCGCACAGAACATACATCCCATTTTCGCATGACGCGGCGCATATGTCAATATTTATATGATCATATAAAGACTTCATAAAAAACTAATCAATATGTATTTACATGGTATTATTTCAACTACTTACTACACTATTGAACAGCAAGGAATATTATAATATTCATTAAAATACAACAAGGACATTTTTACACATTTCCTAAATCATTTAAAGGGCTCTAGTAAAAATGTGTAAAATTGTGTCACCATTTTTATTCATTTCGCGAAATTCCTGAAAAATTAGGCCTTTCGTGAAGTCCATAAGTGAAACAGTCATTTCACGAAAATCCCGAATAGTTTATAAATTTCGTGAAATTCTTAGTTTCACGGATTAAATGTGGTAAACATGTATATGATTTACTAAATGTGTTTTTTATATAATTTGTTTCGGACTACCAACATGAAGAAGTAAATTTGCAACATGATAATGGTAGCTGTTATTAACAAAACGAAGGCGTTAAAACAGTATGTTACATGGAAATTAAGGGACACATATGTTTGTTATCTTGTTTGCGTAGGTAAAGTTTCCGATCGAAAAACAAGCCTTCAATAAAATTCACTGTCAATTAAAAGTGTGGAATGTGGACGTCTCAGTAATCTAAAATATGATTGGCTTTACTACTATAAAAAGTGATCCTTAGCAAATTTTGAGTATTATACACTCGTTACATCGATTATGGATTGACTTTACTGATCACATTGGAATCCTTTATTGGAAATAGTCTCATATTAGCCGTTGATATATAAAAAATGAAAAAGTGTAATTTCAACAACGTATATCCTTTTTGGAACACTGTCAGTGTTCGACGTACTAGCTTCATGCTTGCGGTGTGTTCGTTAATTTATAAATGTTCAAGAGCTCTTGTTTGGACTGTTGTACACATTTTTCGCCGAGAGTTAAAATTAACAAGTAGATATTTCCAAACTACCTATCTGATTTTCTACCAATTAACCATTCAGAACTCACAAAAGCATATCCTCGATAGTTGAAATTTACCGATACTCGTTAACGGGAGGTTATTTCATATCTGATTAGCTACTAACAGTCGAGCACTTAAAAGTTAATATCGGGCGCTTAAAGCATTGCGCATGTTGAGACATTTACATTGAATAGAAACAAGAAGCCAAACAACTCGTACATTGTGACAATGTTTCATACAAAATACATAAGGCGGATATTATTAACAGTGATTTCCATGTGTGTTTGTGTTGGAGTTTTTATACTTGTTTCCAATTTAGGGAAATACAAATTAATGTACACTAGGTTTTCATTTACGACAAACACTATCGTAAATGTTTCACATGTGCAGAAATCTGTTATGAACGCGTCGTCAATCAGTTGTTTAGCAGGCTTTAACAACTGTGTGCGCGTGTTTGACACGTCTGTGAACTATTCCAGTGCAAAGCAGATTCATAAATGTGTTGCGCACAGGATTCCATCAGTCGAAAACACTCCCATCTGTGTGTACGACCCTGCGATAGATATTCATGTTTCTAGATCTATAATAGCCAATGGAAATTGGGAAGTTGGTAACATACAGAAAGTGCTAAGCATAATGCACCGTGACCCAAATTTAGTCTTCTTAGACCTCGGATGCAACGTGGGTGTTTATACCCTGGCCGTCGCTAAGTTCGGTCGACCAGTGACCGCTCTTGACGCCAACCGGAAGAACCTCGAGATGCTGACGACATCACTTCAGAAGGGAAATCTTACTGGAATGGTAAAGCTGATTTGGAACGCTCTTTCGGACAAAGCTGAAACAGTTGGATTTAAGGAGGACAACAGAAACATCGGCGGCCTTCAAATGGTGAGCGGAGTAACCAACACAACATTGGTCAGTGATTCAAATAGCTCTGTAGCCATTGTATTGGACGATTTAGTGCCGATGTTTAAGAATAAGTCCGTGTTTATAAAAATGGACATAGAAACGTATGAGCTCAAGGCCATGTTGGGAGGAAAGAAATTCTTCGAAGAGGTCGATGTGAAGTTTCTGTTCATGGAATGGTTTCACCATAAAAACTCAGATATCGGCAGTAAAATAATCCAGTTTATGACAGAAAGAAAGTATACACCGTTCAACCCATTACTGACATCAGCTCCGTTGCGCATTGAAAACCGAAAATCCTGGTCGGTAGATATTATGTGGACAAAGAATGCAAACTCAATCAGCTGACAGTTGAATAGAAGGGTGTTTGCTTTGCTTCTAAGGCTTCATTGTGCAAGGAATTGCTGTAATTGAACCGTTTAAATACAAAATAATATTAATATTTATCGTTTAACTAACACTTAAGAAGATATAATGTTTGCCGACAGGTACTATTTTCCTATTAGGATTCAGTCAAATCTTCAACCTCGGTTATGAAAGTAGTTTCATTTTTAATAATTGGCTATCGACAATAGACCTTTTTAACAAAGGACAAATATACAAAAGAAATGTGGCCAAGACAGGAAATCAATAAGTGATCAGTCTTTATTCCTCCCGTCATTATTTATTCATTATAGCACCTGTTGCTGCAGAAGCGAGTGACACGGTTTGAAAGATTATCTCAATTTTTACAACAACAGTTTTCCGCTTAGTAAGATACTAACACGCTCCATTAAATAAAAATCAACACTATTCAATTTGACTTGTTATTACTTTGATATATTTTGTTCGCAAAAATAATGTTGACATGTATGCGTGTGCACCTAACGTAAGATAAACAAAGTGGGCAACATAATTAGATGTTCTGGAAACAGTTTTATAAACTGTATTATATTATGATAGTCATCATTGTTGTTATAAACACCTGTATAGATCTAAGTCATGTATAACACAAGAATAATTGTAATGTGGCTTTTTCATATAGGTTAGACTGTATTTGTCATAACGGTATATTGATTTCAGTGATATCGTACGCGTCAGTCCATTCATTTCATTCTTTAGATTAACTCGGTGGTTTGCGTTTTTCTGTCAATAAATACATTTAATTACGTGTTAGGAGTGTGCACATCGATTTTTGAGAGTATTGAATTGCCTTAAAGTCTTTGTCTGACAACTCAGATTTCGCAGGTGTTATGTAACATTGGTTTGAACATTGTTGGCGATATTTATGTAGTGTCTTAAATTAAAGGTCACAGAAACATGTACATCTAATACTTGAAATAAAAATATTATTTTGTTTAAACTAAATATGTTGTTGTTTTTCAAAAGATATTCGCCTTCACATTTGTTCAGTCGTATCTGATAGCTTTGTATTCGCACCTTAGCAGTCACTGTCCATAGACGGCTGTATTTGTGGATGAGAAACCATCTGAATGACATCAATGTTGCAACGAAGAAGAGTATTTACTTTACTGGATGACTCAGCATCAACTATCTCAACCAAAAACATCTGACCTTGTGTAATAAAGTCGCTACGTTCCCGGTTTTTATGTTTTTGAACGGGTCGCGATATCACCCTAGATAACATGATTTGAAATGCGTATTCTAAATAACTACAGTTATTCTACTTTGTAATACAGCCAATACAGCTTATTCAGCCATTTTTAAAAATCCACTATGGATATTTAAATATTTAAGTTTTTTTGGGGCTCTTCTTTGCAAATACGGCATATGGTTACGGAAATTGTAAATGAAATTGATTTAGTTATTGTTTATTTACTGAATGAAACACGATATGAGAGTAATTGTTTCCTATTGGCATTATCAAAAATAGCTGTAAAACTGGTATATTAAGTCTCATGAGTAAAATATCGGCAAAAAACATTAATCAGCGTTAATTTGTATCATTATTATTTATGAATTGTTTATTACCGTTCTTTTTCTGATCAAAGATAGTATGTTACCATAGGAATGTATATTTCTGTGATGATATCGAAATTTTGCTAGCGGTTTAAAATAAATTGTATATTGATACCCTCCACCCTCTGGGAAATCAATACAATAATTTGTATCTGCTTTAATACGGATCAAACTTAAAATAAAATATGTGACAAACATTACCACAATCAACTTGGACCCATTAGTACTTCAATTATGCTATCGATTCTAATAAATATTCGAGAAAAGGTCATAAACATGTATATGATGAATAATTCGCAACCAATCGATATTATCTGTGTTTTGTGATAATATTCTTAAAGGCACTTGTTTTATTCGCGTAGACAAGTCGGTACTTTTGTAATTCATAATGATGTTTACTATCCATTTTCAGTCGTATATATACTCGTTTTGCGGACAACTCCAATAGTGACCGATGCGTATAATCGTGAGTTGCTATATCGCATATTATAGACCTAAGCTGTCATAAAGATAAAGAATGGAACATTCATGTGAGAAAGACATTCTATGTTCAACCAATACACGAGTTAAATTGTTGATAAGCAATGAGTGTGTTCAAGGGTGGTAATATTTATTTAATTTAAAGCAAAAACCAGTACAACAACAAATACGGTTGCTGAAAGCAACAAGGTTATTTTATTTTATTCATTTTAAAGCATATACTGTATACATACATGTTTGTTTTTCTTTGCAAACAATGGTTTTAACAAAGTATACAGAAACTATGCCTGATAAAGTTTTAGACCTTGGTGTGTGACATTTCTATCAGTGACAACACTGTTTCTGTTATATATATAATCAATGATCTTATAAGATTGGAAAAAAACAAAAAGTAATACTAAAAAGAAAACTTGAAAAGGATAAACTAAACATAATAGTGGCAGTATATACGTGGACAAGCATAACGATTATTTAATTCTATTCCATTTTTGTTCAAAGATTTGCAATGTGTCATTACTGAGGGCTATTTCTTTCTCAATCTGGATTTTAAGTTTAAGACTATGTATAAAACAATTAAAAGTAGGTATTTGTTTTCTGTAGTTCATGTTAAAGATAAAATATTTCATCAATATAAGAATAAAATTCACAATATTATTACCGTGTATTGATTTAAATGAGTTGATTCCGAAACTTACACTTAAGAAGGATAGTTAAACGTTTAGCTGTTGTTGTCAAAAAAAAAGAAGATAACTGATTCCAAATAGGCTGGATGTGTTGCACTTCCAAAATAGATGTTCTATAGTTTCGATGTTTTCACCAAAGAAGTCACATAGATTAGAGTTAGATAATTTGCATTTATAGAGATATTTATTTGTAGCTAAAATTCTATGTACGTATTTATATTGAAAATTTCTCAGTGTGCTCTCAATAGTTGCTTTATATGGCATGATAAATATGAGTTTCCAATTAAGTTCTTGTTCTCGAAAAAGGACTTGCCATTTATTTTGGGTTTTCGTGTTTTCTATAGGGTTTTTAATTTGTAGTGTATAAAATATTTTGTTCGTTTTCTTTTGTCTTGCAAGTATGTTTTCTACGAATTATGTTTGCGTACATGGTGTGGTATTTGTATTGATAATAGATTTAATATGTATGGGTATGCTTTTGATTAATGTGTAGTACTTCAGGAAGTTACTTGAGGGTATTCCGTATATGTAACATATATTATCAAAAGAGTAGAAGTCCTTAATTCCGTAGTCGTATAATTGGTCCACATATTTAATGTTTTGTTCAAACCAATGTTTATAGAAAAATGTCTTATTGTTTGAAGTTTTGTCTTTATTGTTCCATACAATAATTTTACTGTTGGTTTGGATTTCTAGGTTATGAGTAACATTACTCCATGCTGATAGAACATTAGATAGAAATATGTTTTCGTTTGCAATTTCATGTAAGATAGTATTGCTGATGTTACATTCAAAAAGTAACGAATCACCATATTTTTTTAAAATTTTCTGGTAGAATAGTTTCCATTTACTCTTATTGGTACTATCTAGGTATCTTTTAACCCAGCTGCATTTGATTGCATTCATTTCAAGATCTCATTCCGGTTTCATAAAATGACGTTAAATTGGTGAAAACGTTCGTCTTATACAAGAATGCATAAACTATTTCAACAATTCAAATAATTCTGGACTAATATTCTTTGCAGACTTTGAGAAGGCATTCGATTCACTTGATCATTCGTTTATGTTCGCTTGCTTAGAAATTAAATAAATAATCAATACAAATAACACACCATGTGCTCAAACAACATTCGTAGAAAACATACTGGCAAAAAAAAAAGAAAACGATCCTTCTTAAGTGTAAGTTTCGGAATTAACTCATTTAAATCATAAACACGGTATTCGTCATATCTGGGAAAACTCTAGTTCTCGAGTAAATCACGAAAAAGTGGTGTTTTTTATTGCGCAATCGACTGAAAAATGGCGCCCGGGCGGAAGTGACGTCGTGACGTTACGATGTTATGGTTCGCGCGCGTCGTTTCCCAGATTATTTGTTTAAATGAAAAATAAACAACAATCAGGTTTGATTTTTACATACAATTGTTGTGTTCTCAATGAATTCGTTTTAGGAATATGCGTTAAAGTTCAAGGGGCATACTTTCGAATAAGCTTTGGGCCGAAACGACCTGAATTTTCGGACTGGGCCGAAAAAGCTTTGGGCCGAATTCGATGTCAAAAGTTATAGGAAATTGTTTGATTTTAAATAATACATAGGGCGATTTTAGACCCAAATTAATAAGTTAGTTCATATTGCGTTTAACATACGAAGCTGAACCCGTTTTATGAGAGATTATGTCATTAAAATAAATAATTTCGTTAGTTAGACAAAACCGGAAGTGAACAAATGGTAGCAGGCTCTTTCGGCCCCAAGCTCTTTCGGCCCAGTCCGAAATTTTAGGCTTATTCGGCCCCAAGCTTATTCGGCCCCAAATCGACCAGGCTCATTCGGCCCCATATTTTATTACACTGTATGATTGAATAAAGGTGTTCAAAATGATATTATTTATTTATTTATTATAGTCTCATCCAATATTTACATTTATCACAGTTTTGCATTTATAAAACAATAAGATAAAACATTGGCCACTCATAAAATGAGTTATAAGAGACTTTTACTGCTTATCAATGTACTTTACATGACAATCAATATGCATGTTAAAAGCTATATTGCCACCACCAATCTTACTATTTGTCATACAAATTTGTTGCCAAAAAATATCCAACACTGTGAATTGTGACATTATTTCACAAATAGTTAACCACCAAGAGAAAACATTCCACCATCATGGCATACCATGATAAGCTGATTAGTGGTGATAATATATACTTCTAACCTAGTACAAACTTACAATCAGTTATCAGACTGTAGACAATTGCTCTATATCAGATTGAAGGGAAGTAACTCCTTCGACCCTATCATTAAAATATCTACTTTTAAGCCCTACAGAGCCATCTTTCCTTCATTAACATTCAAATGTGCTAGGAAGCAAGTTTAGATTATTTAGTCCCAGCATATACAATGTACTGTAAAAATGTCATTTAAGATTCATAAAATTGATACATTGCATATGACCACTATACAAAAGCCTTAAAAAGAGACTTTGATATATATACATATCAACATATATTGTCTGTACAATCAAACCCATTAACCATTGCTAATCATTGTACAAATAATAGGAAAACTGGAAAACATGACAAAAAGACGATGTTGGCCTAAATAAGGCTACTTGACGTTTTAATGGTACTAAAACAAGGCGACACTGGATAATTTAAGAATTTGGTGTTGAAGAAGAAAGTGTTAAGACACAAGTCAGCTATTGATACATCATAGTTTTCCAGTTTATATTGCTAGGAAATAGAGAGCATCAGTTACTATACAACCTTAAAACCAACTATACATATCTACAACCATGTTGAGTACAATTACTCAAAGATTAAAATACAAAGTATTACACATAGGTGAATAAAAACTAGTTAACCAAGTTGTTAAAAAGCCTCTATCTAGTTATTAACATAGATAAAATGAGCGTAATTTAAGAATTTCAAAACAGGATTTGGCAATTATTCTTATCAAAAGTGGGTCGCAGAACACAAGAATAGTCTTCTCTAACAATAACATATTTTCAAAGTTTGGATTAACTATACAGGCTTTCTGGGTAAGAACATGTGTTATATGGCTGTACACAGAACACTGAAACAGAACATGAGACTCATCTTCAATCGAGTCACAGAATGGACATTTGCGGTCATCGACATCTAAATTTTCATAACGCCCCGTTTCGATCCTAAGTTGTGCTACACCACACCTGAATTTACTAAACGCTGCACGATGATTTAAAGGCAGGATCATTTTACAATAGTTTTCAGAACCATAGATGTTTTTAAACAAACAATATTTCCTAAGTTTATTATGCCCATTACCTCGACCACTTCGCTCACGATTTATAGTTGTATGCCAGTCTACTACATACTGTTCAAAAATCTTGTCTCGTACAATTACAGGTAGTGCATGATTAGTATTCAAGATCCTCAAATCACAAAACTCTTCACAGTTTAAACCGCTTAGCTTAGTTTTAACTAAATAGTACCAGTTTCTACAGTTACCATTACCCTTAGATANTTAAATTGAAAAAAAAACGGAGGCATCTCTACAAAACTTTCCAGACTACTAGAGGCATCTGGGCCGCTCCTTCCGGTGCAGACATTTTTTATGGTGACGTCAGTGACGTCGCACTGACGACAACGCTGTTCGCAATATTGGCATTCTGTTCGAATACAGAGCGCAACTGTTACGCTTACAACGGCGAAGGACTCTTAACCATTGAGACCATCGCCGTTCTTTAGATACCACGGTCAATAATCGTGTGCCGAGGTTGAAGGTCGCCGTATTTACCGTTGGTCTGCATGAGCGAGAAAACGCGTATTCGCATTTAAACAAATCTATGAAGAAAAAAGCACTATTACAGCTAGTATGCGCGCAGGTGTTTGAATTTGAAATAAAATTAAATATTGGTGCATCTCATGGAAACTGTCCAGTCTTCTTGAGGCACCTGGATCGCTGCTTCCGGTGCAGTCTTGCTTTTTTGTGACGTATTAAAATCTCTTTGCATCTTAATCATATCTCTTCGTAACTGTTCACGTTTAGAACGGAATGAGATATCTAAAACATGCTTAGTAATGAGATATCGTATAGTCTTGGTCCAGGGTAAGGGTCAGATAAAACTTCAAGAACTGTATCAGAGATATAAATAAAAAATCTTACATTAAACAGAGCCAATAGTAACGAACATAAAGTTGCGCTATGCGAGAATGATCCGAATTTAAGTATCCGAAATTATAGTCTGTCGAGTGAGCAAACCTACCTATCAGCACCATTGGACATGTATCACCTTCAAAAACCTGTATAAACAGCCTATTCATTCACACAAAGATAATAAATACATATCTTTTCCTTCAAAATAATGTTAACCCGTCAGATTTTTCCTGTTAAACCTTGATGTTCACAAAACAGCATGTGGACTTCAGTACAGCTATTTTTTACGTCCGCTTATCACAGACCAGTCGTCCATTGAATAAATCAAGCGATGTTTTGCTTTATAAATCACGACAACGGAGTATGCAGTGGTATGAACATAGGTAAAAGGCTATAAACGGTATGTTGACCAATTTAGTTTATGTACTCAGATATCATCAGCCATTACCGGCCAGCGGATATATCGACTCATTCTCTGAGGAATGGATAGTATCAGATTGCAGTTGAATCATCTAGACTGAATGCACGTGAGAACAGGAAAACTAGTTAAAATATCGAATACGTTCAGTTGAAGTAAAGTTTTGGAATAATGTAGAACGTTGAGCTATAAAGTTACGTGAAGCAAAAATATATATTGTGACGATGTTACATTTTAAATATTTTAAACGGTTATTAATTGTAATCTTGTTAGTGTGCATTTGTGTCGGAGTGTTACAGGTGGTTTACAAGCTATTAAAGGATATCAAATTATTCACCAGATATTCCGGAAGTTTCAGCCATCACAATGAAAAAGTATTAAACTCGACATTACGGCCGACAAAATCAGTAGTTTCTGAGTCAGTAAAATTAAAAAGCAGTGTGCGCGTTTTCAACACTTCTGCAGACTATTCAACTGCAAAGCAGATTCACAAATGCGTTGATCTTAAAATTTTATCAATCACCAAAACTCCGATTTGTGTGTACGATCCGTCGATAGATATCTATGTTTCCAAGTCCATAATTGACAACGGGAACTGGGAAGGTGATCTCATACGCAAAGTGATTAACATAATTCAAGGTCTTCCGGATACAGTTTTCTTGGATTTCGGGTGCAACGTGGGTGTGTATACCCTTGCCATCGCCAAGTTCGGACGACAGGTAACTGCGCTTGACGCCAACCGGAAGAACCTCGAGATGCTGACGACGTCACTTCAGAAAGGAAATCTTACTAAAATGGTAACGCTGATTTGGAATGCTCTTTCTGACAAAGCTGCTACCGTTGGATTTAAGGAGGATCAAAGAAATATTGGCGGCCTTCAAATGATTGGCGAAGTCAGCAATACAACCGGGGTTAGTGACGATAACAGCTCTGTTGCTATTTTACTCGACGATTTAGTGCCGATGTTCAGGAATAAAAACGTCTTTATTAAAATGGACGTAGAAATGTATGAACTTAAAGCGATGCTAGGTGGAAAGAGGTTCTTCGAAGAGGTAGATGTTAAATTTTTATTAATGGAATGGATGCACCATAAAAGCTCAGACGTTGGGACTGGGATCATACAGTTTATGACGGAGAGAGGTTATACACCGTATAGTCCTCTAAGGAGATCAGTTCCTCTCAAAAGTGAAGACAGACAGTTATGGTCTGGGGATATAATTTGGGTTAAGAATAATTCCATACACGTGACTTGGTCAGCCTGGTTGTTTATGTATATTCGCTTGGTAACATTAATTACGTCAAGATTTTGAAGAGGTAAAAAACCAATTGTTCATGCTGTAACATGTAATCAAACGCATTGAGTTATTTGTTGGTAGTTTTATTTTAAACAATTGACTTGCATGACTAGTTGACTCGCTAACGCAATCGGCTCCATTTTGTCAACAGCCAGAAAGGACTAAAAGAGAAAATGAAATATCTGATCCATACAATGCATTAGGTAATATGCAGTTTGAGACATTTGAACTTTATTGAACTGACGGCTGCTTTTTATGTCTCGTTAAAGCTGAAATGAAAATTGTATTTTTCCTTCAGGTTTAACTAATGCGGTTATGATTGCATTTGTATATTTTGTTTGCTGTCATATGACCACATGTGCATTGACTTATAAATACAACATTTCAAAGTGTATTGATTTACCTACTGAGAAGAAAAGAGATGCCTCAAAATATTTACGAAACTCTTAAAACAAGAAATAATTCAACAATTGATAAATAATTGAATCTAAACTTCAAAGGAAATACATCACGTTCTTCACAATAAGGCATTTATGTGATGAATAATTTACAAACCGTTGCCGGATACCTTTCAAATTAGCCAATACTATGACATGAGTTAATTCATTCAGAACTTCTTAAGGGAAATGTCCAATGTTAAAATTTAGGAATCAATAAACTTACTGTTTTATTAGCGTATTTCAATAATTTGCTTTCGTTTTTTTTCTTAATTAAAAGAGTCCCCCGTTTGATTCCTTGTTTTATGATATAAAACTTCCGTATATAAAAATCGAACTTAGCGTTATGCTATAGTTTTAAAAGTTCTGATAATGTTTGGCCTCTGAAGAAAAGAAATAAACGGTTTTGCACAAACTTGCGGAGGCAAAGACAAATATACAGACAAACGACAAACATATAGGCCTTTCCCAAAAGTAGGTAACTTCTCTTATGTTATCACGATTGATTTCCCATGTTCACTTCCAATGACCTTTGGCTGCACACCATCTTGAGTTGACAACTAGACTGTTATAACGGAAATCAGAATCACACACTTCAAAAACTGTTGTATTGTTTGCTCCGGTTGCAATTTTTGAAGAACATTGAAACGGGCGTTCTAAAATATCAATAAAAGAACCATCAAATCCTTTGAGTACCAGTTTTATCTGTTGCAGTCTAGTACTTAGTATGTTATAAAACAAAGGGGGACAACTTAGGAGGGATATTGAATTTGTGTACAAAAACCAAGCCTTAGAAATTGTTAAACCATTAACATACTTAGGAATTGTATTCACTACATGAGGATCTTTTGCAAATACTTTTGAAACACTTGCAAGTCAAGCATCGAAGGCTGTTTTAAGCTTAACTCATACTAAGTAGATTTTCCAACAATTTCAATACATACCAAATTAGAGTTGTTTGATTAGCTTGTTTTATCAATTTTTAATTATGGGTCAGTCATTTGGGGCTTAACTGAGTCAATGGCAATTGAAAGAGTCCACTTAAATTTGTAAAAACTACTAGGTGTACAAATCCAAACTCAGAATAATTTTTTATAGAGGGAACTTGGAAGAAAATCCTTGAAAACTTAAAGAGCCATACATGTAATAAGGGTATTGGCTGAAAATTATTCAGTTAGAAGATCACAAGTATGTCAAGTGAATTAATAGTCACATGTGTGAGAATTTAATTAATAAACCAAATATACATTCATGGGCAAAATATGTTTGTTATCTGTTGCAGGCCTTAGGCGTTCATTATGCATGGCTAAACCAAGGTGTAGATGATGAAAAGTGGTTTGTTTCCCTTGTAAAGTATAGATTAAACGATACACTATTCAAAATTGGATATCAGAACGTTATAATTCCTCAAGAGTATAAACTTATACTCAGTTTTGTTAATTTGAATTGCAACCTTACTTAAAACATGTCAGTATAAATAAGTTTAGATTTGACCTTTGTAGATACAGGGTTTCATCTCATAGATTATACATTGAAGCAGGCAGATGGCATAAACCTGAATCTATACCTTTTTAAGAGAGAAAAAGGTCAACATAGCAATGTTTTTGAGAATAAATACCACTTTTTATTAGAATGTTCCTTATATGATGATATAAGAAAATTATATATAAATACATATTACTGGAAAAGACCAAACATGATAAAATGTATTGATTTAATGCAATTTGATAATACAAGTACCAACAGAAACTTAGCCATGTTTGTAAATAAAGCATTTATTTAAAGAAGCATGTGTAACTATTATTATGATTAATTGTGTTTAATTTATTACTCAAACTTGACTTCTTGCTTTCTTGTAGATTCGTTTTTGTTGTTTTATATGTTATAACTATAACATTGTTAAATAGATTATTAATGCTGTAATCAAATTGTCCTTGCATTTTCATGTATTTATACTTTATTTAACAATTTACGAAATTGAATAATAATCACATTTCATGCTTTTATATATGTTACTATGTTACTATATCATGTATACTCATGGACTGTATGTCTATTGTTTCTTGAATAAACCAAATTTTTAGTTCAAACATATTGATTTCATTTGGAAAGTACCTTATACATTAAAATACACACTAAAATTGGTATGAGAAAAGGATTGAAACGGAAAAAAATAATTCTTATAGAGTTTATCTACTTGGGGTAATATTTACAGATAATTGGCAGTGTGTTAAGAACAATGTTACTTAGTTTATACAGTTTTAGGCAGGTACTATTTTTACTATTATGATTCAGTCAAATCTTCAACATCGGTTTTGAAAGTAGTTTCATGTTTTATAATTGGCTATCGACAATAGACCTTTTTAACAAAGGACAAATATACAAAAGAAATGTGGCCAAGACAGGAAATCAATAAGTGATCAGTCTTTATTCCTCCCGTCATTATTCATTCATTATAGCACATGTTGCTGCAGAAGCGAGTGACACGGTTTGAAAGATTATCTCAATTTTTACAACAACAGTTTTCCGCTTAGTAAGATACTAACACGCTCCATTGAATAAATAATCAACTATTCAATTTGACTTGTTATTTATTTCTATATATTTGTTCGCAAAAATTATGTTGACAAAGTGGGCAAAATAAATAGATGTTATGGAAAACAGTTTTATAAACTGTAGTATATTATGATAGTCAACAGTGCTGTTATATATACCTGTATAAATCTAATTCATGTATAACACAAGAATAACTGTAATATTGATTCTTCACATAGGTTAGACTGTTTTTGTCATTACGGTTTATTGATTTCAGTGATATCGCACGCGTCAATCTATTCATTAAAACTAATTACTTGGGCTTTACTCGGTGGTTTGCGTTTTCCGTCAATAAATACATTTAATTACGTGCAAGGAGTGTGCGCATCGATTTTTGAGAGTATTGAATTGCCTTAAAGTCTTTGTCTGATAACTGAGATTTCGCAGGTGTTAGGCAAAATTTGTTCGAATATTGTTTGCGATAATTATGTATTGTCTTAAATGAAAAGTCACAGATACATGTATATGTTACACTTGAAATAAAACTATTACTTTGTTTTACCTTAATGTGTTGTTGTTTTTCAAAAGACATTCGACTTCACATTTGTTCTGTCGTGTCTGAGAGGTTCGTATACGCACTTTAGCAGTCCCATCTGAATGACATCACTGTTGCAACGAAGAAGATTATTTACTTTGTCATATGACTCAGCATCAACTATCTCAGCCAAAAACATCTGACCATGTGTAATAAAGTCGCTATGTTCCCGGTTTCTATGTTTGTAATTGGGTCGCGATATCACCCTAGATACCGTGATTTAAAATGTGAATTCCAAATAATTACAGTTATTCTACTTTGTAATACAAATATACATGTACATAAAAGTCACTAAATTAAAGTCTGAGTGCTTAGTAAATACAATAAACGTCAAAAATAACGTGTTATAAATAATACAACGATTCTCTTTCTTCCCATAATGGCAAGCATTTAACGATAATAGTATCATGACATAAGTTTTATGAATCTTTTATGCAGTATTTAAATTTAGCATGTCAAAACATGAACACATTCTTTCATGACTTCTTATTGCCAGCAAATGCGTTAAAGTCTATATAACCTTGAAAACATTCATAGTCTATCGACATTTTTTCTATAGCGATATATTTGTTGTCACACTCTCTCTCTCTCTATGTATGTTGTATATCTGTTTTATTTCTAACAGTTGATGATCTGATAGAAGTTGAAACCGTCAATCTCAATCAAAACTTCAACAAGTTTGAAAAAAGGACCAAAACACATTTAAGCAGATTCATACTTTAAACTCGTAACACAACTAAAAAAAGGGCACATACATGTCCGTCATGCAACAAACCCTATGATCAAAGATGTGCGGCCGCCTGTTAGCAGTGCTGTGGTCATTCGGCTTCAAACGTGTAATGGTATATTGACATTGAAACGTTCATTTTGTAAACTCTTATTTGCTGAATGAAGTACAGAATATATATGTGCCACCGCCAGGGATTGAACCTGCGACCGACATAATAAGAGTCTGAAGCGCTGGGAGAGGAAATACATTAAGCGTTGTGTAGCTTTTTCTTTCCCTTTGTTTAGTCAGCCATTTTCAAAACATCCGTTATGGAAGTTTAATTATTATCCCCACACTTTTTGAAAAAAGGTGGGGATATTGTGGTGATCTCCGCCGTCCGTCTGTCCGTCTGTCCGTCCGTCTGTCCGTCCGTCTGTCCGTCCGTCCGGGCCAATATCTCCTCCTACACTATTAGCACTAGAACCTTGAAACTTACACACATGGTAGCTATGAGCATATGTGCGACCCTGCACTATTTGGAATTTTGATCTGACCCCTTGGTCAAAAGTTATAGGGGTTGGGGTGGGGCCGCGTCAGAAATTTTCACTCATTTTTTTAGTTTATTTTACATTTATTTCTTTATTTCTACACCGATTCACTTCAAATTGATACTCGACCTCTCTTATGACAATACGGTCAATCTCAACCATGCATGGCCCCATTCCCAACCCTGGGGCGCCCCGCCCACATAGGCCACACCCACCAAAAATTTCCATGTACTATAATTTTTTCATTTCTACACCGATTCACTTCAAATTGATACTGAACTTCTCTTATGACATTAGGGTCAATCTCAACTATGCATGGCCCCATTACCAACCCTGGGGCGCCCTGCCCACATAGGTCACACCCACCCAAAATTGCCTTTACTATAACTTCTTCATTTCTACACCAATTCACTTCTAATTGATACTGAACTTCTCTATGACAATACGGTCAATCTCGACTATGCATGGCCCCATTACCAACCCTGGGGCACACCTAGGTCAAACATTCGGTGTGGGGATACGCGTCGGCCTCTGCCGCGCCATTTCTAGTTTAAGTTGTTTCGGGGGGCTCTTGCTTGCAAATACGGCGTATTTTTACGCAAATTGTAAATGAAATTGATCTACTTATGGTTTATTTAATGAAGAAACACGATATAAGATTTGCCTTTACCTTAACAATATTGGATCAGAATCTCCAGAGTAATTGTTTCCTATTGGCATTATCACAAATAGCTGTAAACCTGGTATTTTAAGTCTCATGAGTAAAACATCGGGAAAAACATTCATCGGCGTTAATGTGCATCATTATAATTTATGAATTAGTTATCACCGTTCTTATTCTGGTCAAATATGGTATTTTACCATGGAAATATATATAATTATGTGATGATTTCGAAATTGTACTAGCGGTTAAAAAATAAATTTCTCGTTGATACCCTCTGGGAAATCATTATCTTAATTTATAAATAAAATATGTGATACACATTGCCGCAATCAACTTGGACCCATTAGTTCAACAGTTATGCTATCGGTTCTAATAAATATTCGAGAAAAGGTCATATACATGTATATGATGAATAATTCGCAACCAATCGATATTATCTGCGTTTTGTGACAATATTCTTAAAGGCACTTGTTTTATTATCGTAGATAAGTCGGTACGTTTGTAATTCATAATGATGTTAACCATACATTTTCAGCCGTACATATACTCGTTTTGCGGACAACTCCAATACTGACCGATGCGTATAATCGTGAGTTACTATATCGCATTTTATAGACCTAAGATGTCATAAAGATAAAATATGGGACGTTTATGTGAGAAAGACATTCTATGTTCAACCAATACACGAGTTATATTGTTGATAAGCAATGAGTGTGTTCAAGGGTGGTTATATTTATTTAATTTAAAGAAAAAACCAGTACAACAAAAAATTCGGTTGATGAAAGCAATTTATTACAACAAGGTTTTTTTGACATGATCAAAATTATACCAATTAAAATACGGCTCCTTGTAAAACATGTAATCATTCATAAACGATCTCTGCATCTAAACATACCTGTTATTATAATTACAATGTACAGAAGAAATGAAAATAAAATGTGTTTTATAATATAAAAACATAAATTGATGAATAAAAAATATGCATCATATATTAACCGCGTATTAAAAAAGTATTTAATTATTGCCGAAACTAGGTTCATGGAAATAGGGGATCTTTGCAAAGCATGCAGCCATCAGCCATTAAACCTAGTTATTTGTGGCGTGTTCTGAGAAAACTGGGCATAATGCATGTGCGAAAGTGTCGTCCAAGATTAGCCTGTGAAGTCCGCACAGGCTTATCAGGGACGATATTGTCCGCGTAAATGGAATTTTTCGTTTAAATGATGTCTCTTCTAAGCGAAAATCCAGTTTAGGCGGAAAGTGTCGTCCCGGATTAGCCTGTGCGGACTGCACAGGCTAATCTGGGACAACACTTTGCGCACATGCATTATGCCCAGTTTTCTCAGAACGCGACACATTTGTTCTTTGAAACCATTGATCTCAATTCAAGAATAACACTTGGGAAAGTTTATATGTAAGTAATCGGACGTTGACACACAATAAAACGTGCAAACCAGACATACAAAAATAGGCTACCATACAATTATCAAGCAAATTTAAAGAAACACAGTTTTCTATTTTGCAATGGAATACACGTTCATTGCCTGTAAGCGAACAAAAGTATTATTTTCATCATAACTAATTTTAGTTGTACATTTAGAAATTTAAATAAATTGATTTATTTTGACTGACTTCAGACTTGGTTTATGCTAAATCAACGCTAATTAAAAACGATATAAAACGATTAAACGTGTTATTTTTTTCTTATTTAACTATGTTTCATCCGCCATTTTACATTCTTTACAGTCTGCCAACCTTTGTTTTTTTCATTATGGTTTTCAGTACTTTAACGAAAATCAACATAAATATCGTACATACACACATTCCATACAGATATGTCAGGTGTAGTAAATACAGCCGGAGTTTGTGTTCAGTTTAATATCTATAAATGAAAACCCACAGCTATACGAACTATAATTAAAAGCAGTTATTTAACACTGATACTGAGTCCATAATTATGCGGCTATACTACTGAGCACATATGCGGCTATACTACTGTGCCCATATGCGGCTATACTACTGTGCCCATATGCGGCTATACTACTGTGCCCATATGCGGCTATACTACTGTGCCCATATGCGGCTATACTACTGTGCCCATATGCGGCTATACTACTGTGCCCATATGCGGCTATACTACTGTGCCCATATGCGGCTATACTACTGTGCCCATATGCGGCTATACTACTGTGCCCATATGCGGCTATACTACTGTGCCCATATGCGGCTATACTACTGTGCCCATATGCGGCTATACTACTGTGCCCATATGCGGCTATACTACTGTGCCCATATGCGGCTATACTACTGTGCCCATATGCGGCTATACTACTGAGCCCATATGCGGCTATACTACTGTGCCCATATGCGGCTATACTACTGTGTCCATATGCGGCTATACTACTGAGCCCATATGCGGCTATACTACTGTGTCCATATGCGGCTATACTACTGTGCCCATATGCGGCTATACTACTGTGCCCATATGCGGCTATACTACTGAGCCCATATGCGGCTATACTACTGTGTCCATATGCGGCTATACTACTGTGTCCATATGCTTCTATACTACTGTGCCCATATGCGGCTATACTACTGTGCCCATATGCGGCTATACTACTGTGCCCATATGCGGCTATATTACTGAGTGGTGTGATTTAAATGAGCATCAAATACATAAATAAAGAGAGCACAGTTTTTAAACCATTCTGCAATCGACAAATAAATACTCACTATGGTATTTTTCTTCAAAATAATGTTAACCCTTAAGATTCGTCATGTTAAACCTCAATGTTCACACTACAGCATGTTATGTTTTATATTCCATTACATTTTATGACAAACATAAATTATTTATCATGTAACCATTTAGAATAAAAACTTACACGTTTGTTTAGGTGCCATGGCAAGCAGGGTATTTAAGTAATTGAAATACACCCACTAACACTGGTTCCAAAAAACTTAATTGCCATAAATTATGAATGGCAAAGAAGTGTCATTATACACAAAACTGAGAAAAATAGAGTATAACACGTATACTCGTTAATGTCCGGAACCAATGCCTTTTTCTATCTCAAGTCATCTATCTGCTCTCATAATACTCACTGTAATACATTTAAGAGAATACAAGCCTCTAAACATACAAAGCATACATAAATAAAACGGTTTAAATTACGTCTTCTCTCTACCCTGCTTGCCTGTCGAAAGACCAAACCTACCTTTTTGCACCGTTGGACATATATCACCATTAAAAACCTCTATAACCAGTCTATTCATTAACAAAACGATAAAAAATTAATATATGGTCTTTTCCTTCAAAATAATATAAACCCTTCAGAATTTTCCTGTTAAACCTTGATGTTAACAAAAAAGCATGTGAACTTCAGTACAACTAATTTTTACCTCCGCTGATAACAGACTAGTCGCCCATTGAATTAATCAAGCGATGTTTTGCATTTTAAATCACGACAACGGAGTATGCAGTGGTATGAACACAGCTAAAAGGCTATATACGGTATATTGAGCACTTAAGTTTAAGCACTCGGCTATCATCAGCAATTACCGACCACCGGATATATTAACTCATTCTCTAATGTAGGGACAGTATCAGATTGCAGTTTTATCTTCTCGACTGAATACACGTGAGAACAAGAAAACTAGTTAAACTATCGAATACGTTCAGTTGAAGTAAAGTTTTGGAATGGTGTAGAACGTTGAGCTATAAAGTTACGTGAAGCAAAAATATATATTGTGACGATGTTTAATTTGAAATATTTTAAACGGTTATTATTTTTTATCGTGTTAGTGTGCATTTGTGTCGGAGTGTTACAGGTTGTGTACACACCATTTAAGGATATCAAATTACTCGCCAGGTATTCCGGAAGTTTCAGCCATCACGATGAAAAAGTATTAAACTCGACATTACGACCGACAAAGTCTTCACTTTCTGAGTCAGTTAAATTAAAAGCAGTGTGCGCGTTTTCAACACTTCTGCAGACTATTCCACTGCAAAGCAGATTAACAATATACTATAATTAACATATAGTCCTTTACATAGATCAGTTCCTCTCAAAAGTGAAGACAGACGATTATGGTCTTCGGATATAATTTGGGTTAAGAATTCCATGCATGTGACTTGGTCAGCCTAGTTGTTTATCTATATTCGTTCGGTGACATTAATAAGGTCAAGTTTTTGAAAAGGTAAAAGACCAATTGTACATGCTGTAACATGTAATCAAGCGAGTTGAGTTTAGCATTGGTAGTTATATTTTAAACAATTGACTTGCATGACTAATTTACCCGCTTACGCAATCGGCTCCATTTTGTCAACAGCCAGGGAGACTAAAAGAGAAAATGAAATTTCTGATCCATACAATGCATTAGATGATATGCAGTTTGAGACATTTCAACTTTATTAAACTGACGGCTGCTTTTTATGCTGCGTTTAAACTGAAATGAAAATTGTATTTTTCCTTCAGGTTTAACTAATGCGGTTATGATTGCATTTGTATATTTTGTTTGCTGTCATATGACCACATGTGCCTTGACCTACAAATACAACGTTTCAAAGTGTATTGATTTAACTTTTGACAAGAAAAGAGATGCCTCAAAATATTGACGAAACTCTTAAATCAAGAAAAAAATTCAACTATTGATAAATAATTGAATCTAAACTTCAAAGAAAATAACTCACGTTCATCCTAGAAGGGCATTTATGTAATGAATAATTTACAAACCCTAGCGGGATACCTTTCAACTTAGCCAATTCTACGACATGAATTTATTGATTCAGAAATTCTCAAGGGAAATGTCCAATTTGAAAGTTAAGGAATCAATAAACTTACTGTTTTATTAGCTTTAATGTATTTCAATAATTTGCTGTCGTTTTTTTTTAATTAAAAGAGTCTCCCGTTTTATTCATTGTTGTATGTTATAAAACTTCCGAATACAAAAATCGAACTTAGCGTTATGCAGTTTTAAACGTTCAAATAATGTTTGACCTCTGAAGAAAAGAAATACACGGTTATGCACAATCTTGCAAAGGAACGGACAGATGAATAGATGAAGGGATACACAGACAAACGACAAACATATAGACCTTTCCCAAAAGTAGGTAACTTCCCTTGTGTTATCGTGATTGATTTCCCATGTTCACTTCCGGTGACTTTTGGCAGCACACCACCTTGAGTTGTGGTTCTTATTATTGAATGTATGTAAAATTCAGAAATGTTGCCAATAGCAACTAGACTGTTTTAACGGAAGTTAGAATCACACACTTCAAAAACAGTTTTATTGTTTGCTCCGGATGCAATTTTTGGAGAACATTGAAACAGCCGTTCTAAAATAGCAATTACAAAACAATCGAATTCTTTGTGAGTACCAGTTATCTTTGTTGCAGTCTAGTACTTAGTCTGTTATAAAACAAAGATTATGGTTTTTAAAAAGGGGGGACAACTTAGGAGGGTTATTGAATTTGTGTTCAAAAACCAAGCATTAGAAATTGTTAAATAATTTACATACTTAGGAATTGTATTCACTGCAGGAGGACCTTTTGCAAATACTTTTGAAACACTTGCAGGTCAAGCCTCGAAGGCTGTTTTTAAGCTTAACGCATACTTAGTAAATTTTCCAACAATTTTAATACATACCAAATTAGAGTTGTTTGATCACCTTGTTTTACCAATTTTAAATTATGGGTCAGACATTTGGGGCTTGACGGAGTAAATGGCAATCGAAAGATTCCACTTACATTCGTGAAAACATACTAGGTGTAAAAGCCAAACTCAGAAAAAATTTGTATAAGGGGAACTTGGAAGAACATCCTTGAAAACTTAAAGAGCCATTAATGTAATAAGTTATTGTCTAAAAATTATTCAATTAGAAGATCACAAGTATGTCAAATGCATGTATATTCACATGTGTGAGAATTTAACTAAAGCGTTCATTATGCATGGCTAAACCAAGGTGAAGGTGATGAAAAGTGTTTTGTATCCCTGGGAAAGTCTAGATAAAACGATACATTTATTCAAAATTGGATATTAGAACTTAATAATTCCTCAAGAGCAAAAACTTACACTTAGTTTTGTTAATTTGAATTGCAACCTTCCTTAAAACATGTCAGTATAAATAAGTTTAGATTTGACCTTTGAAGATTACGGGTGTCATCTCATAGATTAGAAATTGAAGCAGGCAGATGGAATAAACCTGAATCTATACCTTTTCAAGAGAGAAAATGTCCACATTGCAATGTTATTCAGGGTGAATACCACTTTTTATTAGAATGTTCCTTATATGATGATATTAGAAAATTGTATATAATTACGTATTACTGGAAAAGATCAAACATGATAAAATGTATTGATTTAATGCAATCTGTTAATACAAGTACCAAAAGAAACTTAGCCATATTTGTAAATTAAACATTTATTCAAAGAAACCTGTATACATATTATTATGATTAATTGTATTTAATGTATTACCCAAACTTGACTCCTTGCTCTCTTGTAGTTTCATCGTTGGTGTTTTTTATGTTATAATTATAACATTGTTAAATAGATTTTTATTGCTGTACTCAAATTGTCCTAAACTTGTTCATGTTTTTATACTTTATTTAACAATTTACGAAATTTAATAATGATCACATTTCATGCCTTTTTATATGTTACTATGTTACTATATCATGTATACTCATGAACTGTATGTCTATTGTATCTTGAATAAACAATATGTTTAGTTTAAACATATTGATTTCGTTTGGCAAGTACTTTATACAAAATACAAACTCAAATTGGTATGAGAAAAGGATTGAAACGGAAAAAAAATAAATTTTAAAGCGTTGTTCTTCTTGGGGTAATATTTACAGATAATTGACAGTGTGTTAAGAACCAAATTACTTAGTTTATGCCACAAATAGGAAATATGGGCGATAAATATGCAAAGGTTTTGCAAAGATAAGATAAGGACGAAGAATTGTTGGTTCAAGGACTTGCCCATCAAGGAACAACTACAATTCATAACCGGTTATAGTATGTTCCGCACGTGAACGCATGGTTTTCGGTAGGCTCGGACACGCGACAAAGTGAACGATTGTTGTTGAAAATGGCTGAAATGGGCTCTGAAAACAGAAAAATGTTAAAATATAAAAATAAGTATTGTTAAATAGTAAACAGAGACTTGTTTGGAATATGTGTCCCCTACATACAAGGCAGCTTACCTGCATGGTTATTTTGAAAAAGGGGATTTGTTTGTTTATCGGATTTGAGCCTGAGAGACGTGATAACCTCATGTTGAACTCGTTTTGTTGAGTGAGGGCGAATTTATTAAAACTTAAATACACACTATCAAAACATTTCTAAGGAAGCATTTCCTATGTAGGATTTCAAGTCGTTGAATGGGTTAATGACGTTTCGAAGATATTTTGAAAACCGTATTATTTGTTTGTTTTTATTTAATTGGGTATTATTATAAAATTAAGTTTTGCTATGGATGGGAACGAATACTGGAAATGATATTCGAATATTCGTCTGTCATTATTCGAATATATTCAAATATTCGATTTTTAAACCTTATATTAAAATGTCCGAACTTATGACCCCTCGGAGCAAATTACTACTCCTGATATCCACAAATGCAACTATACATCATGTCTTATGTGCAGCTTTGAAAAACAGGCTAGAGTAATATTTTTGAGATTTAAGATCATTGAGTATTGGGCTCTTTTTTAAATGAATACTGTTTAGATTCATAAGATGTAAGATATTTTAGGAAAATACATTACCGTAATTCTAACTTATTTCAATACTTTTAATTAATTTGGATTACTTTCCATCGATAATATTTATGCTTTTGGTTTCGCTATTTTTTCTGGAATTATGAACTATTTAAGAACGATTTAATTGGTTTAGATTTGTGAAACTTAATTCTGATTAGATATCATTGATTTGATATATGGGTAACGGAATTAAAACATACATGCCGGACTCGACGGAACAGTCCCGCGATTTGGGTGATTGTTCCGGCGTCCCGATATGAGACAATTTGTCCAGATTTTCGTTTAAACGTTCTATAAGTTCACAATAAAAATTCGCTATTCAAGCTCTGTATGGCTTAAAGTAACAATCGCTTATCCCTTTATTGCCCCCTATTGACAACCAACTTCTACTTCTCGCGTGCAACATTACCGGTATGTTAGGGGTAGACAGCTCTGTTAGACTGCATTTAAGATTTAAGTTGAACCATTCGCGAGAAAAACAAAATAGCATTTGCAAAGCTTAAACAATGTTCTGTTTTCTGTACTCTTCAATATATATATAAGATACAGTAAGCTCAGTGAACAAAACAATAAGTAGACTTTTCAACTATGTAAGAATTATATTAAATATAGCTTAATTGAAACATAATTTTAGTGATGGTACGTATATTAACTCGGTAACTTGAAACGAATATAGTTATCAGTTTTAGTCCCCACTATGTAATGCTTAATGGCATGAACATTTAATACATATTAGCTATTAAAATACAAACTTCAGTTAATTTGATACTCAATGCAAGTGCTTTCGTCCCAAAGAAATATTTTATGTCTATTTCACTCATTTCATATTTCAAATATATATTCTTTCAAACGCAGTGTTGCAAAACGCACTCTTTTATTGTTTCAAACTCTACACAGCCGGGATTCAATGATAGATTTTGTGAAATTATGTACAAAAGCATGAAACTGTATTTACCCGGAAGTCGATACGAAATCTTGTGAGAACATAGTTTCGTACGTTTCGTTTCGATTTATTGCTTCGTTGCACCCTACTTCGGTCAATGTGAATTACCGTGTCGCTAATGTAGACTAACCACAATAGAGATATCATCACGATAAATTAATGAGTTTTGCGTTTAAATGCGTAAACATCATAATCAGACAGATCCTTTTAAAGCTTACTATACTAAGTTTTTTTGAATAGAGTTTGCTTTAACTTTAGTGTGAAAAGAAATAGCTGAAATTCTACACTTGTCTTTTTCAACAAAAACACCAATTACATCTTTTCTAAAGCCATTTTTTTGAATTGACATCAACACATTACTATTTTTGGTGTAACATAATAAAACAAACTCAATTTCTATACTGTAACTGGATGAATAGTGTATCGATGTATTATCTGATACGCAAATATTCAAGGCAAACTATTTAAAGCTGGTCAAACCAATGAAAAAGAGCTTTAAAAATATTTGATTTGGCTATTAAGTTAATCTGTATTTCTAAATGTGGATGTAGTTGCAAGACAATGTTAATTCTAATAGTAGCAAAGTGCAAAGTTTGTTATAATACAGCACACATTGAAAACTACTCTTATTGTTGCAAATCTTTTAGAAAATTACAAGAGCAGTATCCAAACATGAACATTACTCACATTTGTTCAGAAATTTTCATTTATTAAAATTATTCTATTAATAATTAATGCATGATCATTCTTTTATTGTAATACATATTTTAATCGTACCTGTTTATCCGTACGCTTCTGATTTGTTAAGATAATTGCATTTTGGTTGACGAAACAGCAAGCAGCAACACAAGAGCAGATACAATATGTGGCTAGTAAATTGTACTACGTCATTGTCGTTATCGTGAGAGTCCTTTATCCAAATTTCCGCAAATGTCGCATTATCATATTTATATTTCGGGTTATAACAGTACAGAGGTGTTTATCTTTTTGTTTTGTTGTACAATAGACCTGAGACCTTGGACCTCCTGAAAAAGTAATGGTCAGGAATAATCTCGCAATTCCGCTAACAAGTATAAAAAGGTTAATAAAAGAAACTTCAGTCGTTTTTATTGTTCAGATCCAGAATTACGGACAGACGGAAAAATCTTTAGGATGTTAGCTGAAAAAGTAAAAAAAAATAAAAAAATCAAGGAAACAAGGTCGCGGTAACTACTTTTTGTTTTAGTGCACACATTTTATTGTCACCATATAGTAATACATACATTCATGTTACATACGTAGCAGGTTATGAACACATACTTGAAGGGTTTGTATAAACATAGTAATAATCAAACAATCATATGTAACATGTATGTTTCAAATTATTTTCTTTTTACACCAATCAAAAGAATTCTATGCTAAATAAATTACTTCTTAGATAATATTAGATTTGTTTCTACACAGGAAGCAGATTCAAAATTGTCACCACGTGAATCAACACAAAAAAAAGCTAAAATAAAATGGGTACCAAGAAACTGCAAGATATGTATTTTGCAGTTTATATCAGGCATCGTCTATCAACAGAACAAAAACACGTTTGCAGGGTAACTCCAGCGCTTGTGGAAGCCCAAAACGCAATGCAGAGTTTCAGTCTATAAAATATAACATAACGTATGCTTGTTAAAAAATTCTCACAGAAAGCTCTTTTCTGATCAACAGCAATATATCGATTTAAATCAGCGGCTTCTAAATTGATTGTATTGGTCTGGACAAGTGCTGTGAATTCTAGACGGTATTAATCAACATTTGATAACATCAAATCAATAGTCGATACAACAGCCGGATTACATAGTACGGATGCATAGCGATTTCAATCAGTAATACGTGTATCTAAGCCGATTTGGTTTTTTGTTGTTGTTTTTATAGTTTGTTTTTAAAAATATCTTCGCGGGCTCAATATCGATAAACTCAGGTAAAACTCATAATTCAGATTGTTGACAATTTTATTGTTATGATTGTGCTTTCAACAAGCCATCGGACGAACCAAACACATCGCAATTATTCATCCAATTTTGATGAGTGATGTTTATATATATTTACTTAATGATCATTGTAATATTCGAAGAAGAATAAATATATATTTTTGGCCACGTGTACAACATAAATGAAATTTACGTTTGTGTCAATAGAGTTAAGGTCTTGAACTTAAAAGCCCCAATTAAACTCTAAATCAACGAATAGTTCGTAAAATATTTCGTAAAATAAAGTTAACCCATACAAAATCAGTATTCCTCAGGCAATAGTCAAATTTTCAGCGCTAGATGTGATCTGGTAACATAGATTTAACGAGATACAAAATGCTCTTGATTTGGCACAATATTCAAACGTGTATCACGTGTTCATGTATGCAGAAGGCAGTGGAAAACATCTGAAAGAAAATTCTTTATTATATTTCTAGCCAATGCTTTCATTTATAGAGGCTTGTTGACAGTTTGTCAAAATAACATTCTAAAAACTGATTCATAAGTGGATATATCAATTATATTTAAAGAAGCAAAATAACACATGCTGTCATGTATAAATTGTTTAAAACACACGTTTGCCCATTGATTACAATTCATCAAAATCGGGAAAAGAGTAGTTTTAGAAAATATAAAGAATTTTTGTTTGAACCACCGTGGTCATGTATAACGGAAGGGATGTATTCACAACATGACGAGATAACTATATAGAGTTAAGGAACGAAGCTATGGTGCCTGAATTGTATATTTAACAGTCAATAGGCTACCATTAGATAAAAAAAATGCACAGTCACAGTGCCAATATCTTTTAAGCGAGTACATACAATTTTAATGTCTCGATTTATTTTCTCAATCTAAAACCAGTACATGATTATGGACGAGGAATGTAAAAAACAATGTATTAACTGTCTTATTATAGCAGCATTCATCAAATTTTGTGTTCTTTATTGAAATTTATAACTCTATTGAAATTAAATAAAAACGACCAGACAAGTTTACTTGTACTTGTTGCAGAATCCCAAATTGTGTCTATCTGTCGTATGAACACATCTGCATAGAATAGTGGGGATTTCCCAAAAGTGTAAATGTTTTGTACATTTATGAGTTTTCAACTATACAAGCAAAAATTATTTGTTATTGTATTAAACTGTAATTTCGGAAAATGTCTGATACCAATTCTTTTGGATGTTTATTCTAGTTTTCCATTAATCAACCTTTTTTCTGTTTTGAATTATTCAGTAAAAAGTATACGTATAAAGTCTCTTTAAAATTATGTCAAAAAGGAAAAAAATAAAATCACGAGTGCAGTCAACTCAATAACCAACCTAACGATCAATCATATTGTCAAGTATGGTGGTTTATTTCTGCCATATCGTTCTGACGTGTTGGCGAGTTTGAAGGTCACAAACACGCAAACTCGTCAGAGCGACAAAAAAAGGCAACACATATCATACTTTCCGCATGGACGCACTTTTAAAAAAATAAACGTATTTTTTCTTTTTGATCTGTAAGTGTGCCCTTGACCTTGAAGTAGAAAGAAGTTACTTCCGACACATCATCTTTTAATTGAAAACATTTGTTGTAAGATGGATAACACAATTACAACAATCCGGACAATCTGTTTAATGACCAAATTTGACATTTGACCTCAAAGTGTGACCTTGTCATTAAAGGTAGGTAGACGGGTGTTGCAGGCCACTCGCCATCTCACCATAGTGGTCATTTGGGGTCATTTATTTTAGAATCGCATGATGAATTACAAAGTAAGAGTCCGGACGAGCTGTTTTATGTCCAAATTGACTTTTTTACGTCGTAGTGTTTCCTTGTTTTTTTAGGTAAGAGACGGGTATTATACGTTAAACGCTATCTCCTCATGGTGATCATTTGTGGTAAGTTTTTGAAATTGCATTATGAATGACACAATTTCAGTTCGGACACGCTTTGTATGAACAAAAATCCTTTTACTTTCAAGTGAGACAATGACCTTTAAGGTAGAAAGACAGGTAAAAAACGCGACACATCGTCTTAAGATGGTCGTCATTTGTGGTAATTTATTCTTAAATTGCACGATGAATGAAAAAGTGTCGTGATGATTGTGCCAATACTGTCACTTCTAGAGTGTTAACAATGATTCAATAGATCCATGAATAAGTACAATTCCCCCACCCCCTGGCGGCTTTTTTTAATGGACCTAAATCATTTCCGAACCATGATGATAAATTAGAACAGACGTTCTGATAAGGTTTAACTAAGATTTGATACAGTAGGTGTCCACTAGAGTTTTCACAAACCGTTTGTTTTTATTTGACGTAATGACATGGTTTTTGACAATACGTGACCCAGTTTCGAACTCGGCAAAATATAAAATATCTGTCTATTGAGCGCGGGTCTCTTAAAATACAGGTTTCATCTCAACACTCTTCGAAAGATGCGACACCCAGTCTAGTCATGTGGCCATTTGTTGCAGTTAATTTTAAATTAAATTATGAATGACAAAGTTAAGCTGTTGTATTACATAATTTGACATTCCCTAAGTGTGACCTTTGCGTATGATGTTTGGAGACAGATGCTACATTGATTGATTGATTTGATTGATTGATTGATTGATTGATTGATTATAATGAATACAAATTAAACTATATATAAACCTACACACAAACTTGTATTTCCTTCGAGACGGTCATTCACGTTCAAACGCTTCATATGACTGTGTACCATGGGTACAATGATGCAAAAATTGTGCAAATAACTTTAAAATATTTATTTCACAATATTGCAAGAAAGGCAAATAATCATTTTCAGGCAATTTTCAAAGGTGTTTTCATACCTAGTCAGTTTTGGAGCAAAATAAGTACGCTCCTAATGATATCAATAAAGTAAGTGATCTAGATCAAATAACAAACAAAGTCCGTAATTTACACTGACGTGTCATGTGGTTTACACTTTAACGACATAATTGTTTTTACCGGCATGACTTTTATTTTCGCTGTTTGTTTTAAATATGAACGTTAAATCTCACATGTAAATTTATCTAACTTGTGCACTTAATCCATATTAAATCCCCGGATCAGGAGATACAATTGTCTAAGATAGTTTTAAAAGTGATAAGATTAATGTATATTCTTATATTTGATACTAACATATACATATCTAAATTTAATATAATAACAATCATGTGCCCGTGGTTTTGCTATTGTAAGTTATATTTGTCTTTTCCAAAGCAGTAAAACAAAAAAACAAATCATAATAACACAGATACGGGTTCAACCTTTCAACGCAACTGTTCAATCAGTTACTTTGTGTTCGTTGTTTCATTCCGTTTTGTAAAGTCACTCCATATGTAAACGTAGTTTGTGCATTCATAACCCTTCAGTATTGATCGAGAAGCTCATAAGTTCCAAAATAATTTAAATCGTGCATTTTTGTTCTGATTAAGAGATCCAAGAAAGACAATATCGATAATTAACATTAACATTTCATCTGGTTTAGAGTAAAAGGACCAAATTTTGTTTGCTGGGTTGGTTGGAATTTTCGCCATGTAAGAGATATTTAGGTCATATCCTGCAAGTCAATTAAGCTACTCACATTCCTCCAATTAATCTTTATTGTCTATTTAATCCATACTATATCCGAGGACCAGGACTTTCGATTTTCGATTTTCAGCGGAAGTGACGTTTGTGATGGGTTGAACGGTCTATACCCTCTTTCAGTCATGAACTGTATAATCCCAGTCCCTACCTCATTGTTTGTATGGTGCATCCATTCCATGAACAGAAATTTAACGTCAACTTCTTCAAAGAATTTCTTTCCACCTAACATTGCTTTTAGTTCATACGTCTCTATGTCCATTTTGATAAACACTGATTTTTTTCTAAACATCGGCACTAAATAGTCCAGAACAATGGCAACCGAGCTATTTTCATCACTGACCGCACTTGCATTGCTTACTCCGCTCAACATTTGGAGGCCGCCGATGTTTTTTAAGTCCTCCTTAAACCCAACTGTTTCAGCTTTGTCGGAGAGAGCGTTCCAGATCAGAGTTACCATGTTAGTAAGATTTCCCTTCTGCAGTGACGTCGTTAGCATCTCGAGATNCATTAACTCCAGTAAAATCACTATTAATATTGCCTATTTAGCGCATTCACTCCAGTAAATTCACTATTAGTATTGCCTATTAAGCGCATTCACTCCAGTAAAATCACTATTAGTATTGCCTAAGCGCATTCACTCCAGTAAAATCACTATAAGTATTGCATAAGCGCATTCACTCCAGTAAAATCACTAGTTGTATTGCCTATTTAGCGCATTCACTACAGAAAACTCACTATTAGTATTGCCTAAGCGCATTCACTCCAGTAAACTCACTATTAATATTGTCTCAGTATTGGCTTGATGTGTATAGGCAATTGTTTAGTGTTTGATTTATCTATTGTTTTGTATCGCACAGGTATTTTTTTAATGTGTGGTTTCAAATATAATTTATTTGCACAAGCAATTGTTAAGAGTGTTCAGTGCGACCGCTCTTGTTTGCGACAGCTGGAGCTTGGGTCGGGTGTTTGGAAATTGATATTAGAGTCATTCGAAACAATAACTTGAATTGTTCTGTCCAATTATCGCCACGCGGGGCAGGACCATTATATCACATGCAAAGTGAAGTCTCATATTCTATACATTAAAAAATCGTCCCTTCAGTGTCCGGTTGTTCAATATGTGAATGAGCAGTTAAACTTTCAGAATGAACAAGAGATAATTCAACTATTGATAAATAATTGAATCTAAACTTCAAAGGAAATTAATCACGATCATCCCAGTAGGGCATTTATGTGATGAATGATTTACAAACCGTTGCGGGATACCTTTTAAATTAGCCAATGCTACGACATGAATTTATTCATTCAGAACTTCTCAAGGGAAATGTCCAATGTGAACATTTAGGAATCAATAAACTTACTGTTTTATAAGCGTACATGTATTTCAATAATTTGCTTTCGTTTTTTTTAATTAAAAGAGAACCACGTTTTATTCATTGTTTCATGTTATAAAACTTCTGAATATAAAAATCGAACTTAGCGTTATGCAGTTTTAAACGTTCAAATAATGTTTTACCTCTGAAGAAAATATATACACGGTTATGCACAATCTTTCAAAATCTGTTTGTTATTAATAAACCAAATACACATTCTTGGGCAAAATGAATGATGAAAAGTGTTTTGTATCCCTCGTAAAGTCTAGATTTAACGATACATTTATTCAAAATTGGATATCAGAACTTAATAATTCCTCGAGAGCAATAACGTACACTCAGTTTTGTTAATTGAATTGCAACCTCACGTGAAACATGTCAGTATAAATAAGTTTAGATTTGATCTTTGTAGATTAGGGTTTCATCTCATAGATTAGAAATTAAAGCAGACAGATGGCATTTATAAACCTGAATCTATACCTTTTTAAGAGAGAAAATGTCAACATTGCAATGTTCTTGAGGATGAATACCACTTTTTTATTAGAATGTTCCTTATATGATGATATTAGAAAATTGTATATAAATACATATTACTGGAAAAGACCAAACATGATAAAATGTATTGATTTAATGCAATCTGATAATACAAGTACCAACTGAAACTTAGCCATGTTTGTAAATAAAGCATTTATTTAACCTGTTTCACTATTATTATTATTAATTGTGTTTAATTTATTACTCAAACTTGACTTCTTGCTTTCTTGTAGATTCGTCATTGTTTTTTTTTTTATGTTATAACAACAACATTGTTAAATAGATTATTAATGCTGTAATCAAATTGTCCTATACCTTTTTCATGTATTTATACTTTATTTAACAACTTGCGAAATTTAATAATCATCACTTTTCATGCTTTTATATATGTTACTATGTTACTATAATATCATGTATACTCATGAACTGTATGTATAACATTGTTAAATAGATTATTAATTCTGTAATCAAATTATCCAAGACGTTTTCATGTATTTATACTTTAACAACTTACGAAATTAAATAATGATCACATTTTATGTTTTTATATATGTATGTTACTATGTTACTATATCATGTATATTCATTGACTGTATGTCTATTGTATCTTGAATAAACCATATGTTTAGTTTAAACATATTGATTTCGTTTGGCAATTACCTTATACATCAAAATACCCACTAAAATTGGTATGAAATAAGGACTGAAACGGAAAAAATAATTATTATAGAGTTTATCTCATTGGGGAAATATTTACAGATAATTGGCAGTGTGTTAAAATCAATATAACTTATTTTATGCCACAAAAAGGAAATATGGTTGATAAATGTGCAAAGGTTTTGCAAAGATAAGATATTGACGAAGAATTGTTGGTTTAAGGACTTGGTCATCAAGCATCAACTACTAATCATAACGAGTTATAGTATGTTTCGCATGTGAACTCATGGTTTTCGGATGGTTTGAACACGAGACAAAGTGAACGATTGTTGTTGAAAATGGGTGAAATGGGCTCTGAAGGGAGAAGAATGTTAACATATTAAAATAAGTATTGTTTAATAGTATACAGAGACTGGTTTGGAATATGTGTCCCCTACATGCACAGCAGCTTACATGCATGGTTATTTTGAAAAAAAAATGATTTGTTTGTTTATCAGATTTGAGGTTGAGAGACGTGAAAACCTCATGTTGAACCCCTTTTTGTTAAGTGAGGGCGTATTTATTTAAACTAACATAGACAATATTTATCAAAACATTTTTAAGGAAGCATATCCTTAGTAGGATTTCAAGTCGTTGAATGGGTAAATGACGTTTCGAAGATATTTGGAAAACCTTAACATTTGCTTTTTTTTTTATTTGATTAGGTATTATTATAAAATTATTTTTTACTAGGGATGGGAACGAATACTGGAAATGATATTCGAATATTCGTTTGTAATTATTCGAAATAAATACTGTTAAGTTTCATAAGATGTAAGATTTTTTAGGAAAACACATTACCGTGATTCTAATTTGTTTTTATACTTTTAATTGATTTGGAGTACTTTTCATCGATAATATTTATGCTTTTGGTTTCGATATTTTTTCTGGAATTAAGAACCATTTAAGAACGATTTTATTGGTTTAGATTTGAGAAACTAGATTTTGATTAGATAATCATTGATTTGATGTATGTATAACGGAATTTAAACATACATGCCAGATCTCGACGGGACAGTCCCGCGATTTGGGTGATTGTTCCGGCGTCCCGATATGAGGCAATGTGTCCAGATATTCGTAAAAACGTTCTTTAAGTTCACAATAAAATTCGCTATTCAAGCTCTGTCTGGCGTAAAGTTATCATCGCTGATCCCTTTATTGCCCCCTATTGACAACCCACTTCTACTTCTCGAGTGCAACATTACCGGTATGTTATGAGTAGACAGCTCTGTAAGACTGCATTTAAGATTTAGTGTGAACCAATCCCGAGAAAAAAAACAGCATTTGCAAAGCTTAAACAATGTTCCGTTTTCTGTACTCTTCACTCTATATAAGATACAGTAATCGCAGTGAACAAAACAATAAGTAGACTGATCAACTATGTAAGATTTAAATGAAATAAAGCTTAATTGAAACATAATTTTTTGTGATGGTACGTATATTAACTCGGTAACTTGAAACGAATGAAGTTTTCATTTAAAGTCCCCAATTTTTAATGCTTAATGGCATGAACATTGAATACACATTAGCTATTTAAATACAAACTTCAGTTAATTTGATATTCAATGCAAGTGCTTTTGTCCCAAAGAATTAGTTCGTGTCTTTTTTTTCTCATTTCATATTTCAATTATAGATTCTATCTTGCAAAACGCAGTGTTGCAAAACGCACACTTTTATTGCTTAAAACTTTATACAACCGGGATTCTATCATAAATTCCGAGAAATTATATTCGAAAGCATGAAACTGTATTTACCCGGGATTCGATAATAAGCTTTGTGAGAACATATGTTTGTTCATTTCGTTTCGTTTTATTACTTCGTTGCACACTACTTCGGTCCATGTTAATTACCGTGTCGCTAATGTATACTAACCACAATAGTTATATCATCACGATCAATTAATGAGTGTTGCGTTTTAAAGCGTAAACATCATTTCGTTAATTATTTCGTAAAATAAAGTTAACCCATTAAAAAAAATAGTGTTCCGTATATAATAGCGATAATTTCAACGCTATATGTGGTATGGTAACAATGTTTCTTGTTAAATCTATGTTACCAGACAACATCTAGCGTTCACATTTTGACTATTGCTTAAAGGAACACTGATTTTGTATGGGTTAACTTTATTTAACGATACGAAACATTCGTTGATTTTTAGTGTTAATGGGCGTTAAATAATGTCTTGTACCAAGTTTCTGACTACAACGAGCATGGTGTCCATAACGTATTAGGTAACGAGTGACCGCTTTGGTTTGCTTTGAGTTCATGAAGATTTTCTTTCATTAAGTTCTTAAAAAACGTTCAGCTCTCGGTCACTAAAGGTTTAAGCCCGTTTTTCGCTTATTTTCTTTTATTTCTTTTGTGACAGAGTCAGAGGCAATATTGGACAATGTTCAGCTGACAAATTGCGCGAAAACGACGTCATTTTCAGGGTTGCATTGTTGGTAATTTTACTGTGATAAGTTAACAAATGTTAATGGTAAGGTTACAACGAAGTAACCATCGTTTATACAAATACAATTATATTGCGATAACATAACCATGTAAATAACTGCGGTTTTCAAGTTACTACGGTTAATATTAACCAGTGTTTATACAATTGACCGCTAAGGGTAAAAAAACTGTCAGACGATAGATTGTTAAATGTTTGTCAATATACGTAATATGTAAACCAAAACTGCGACTTTGTACATGTAGTTTTTTGGAAGTATCTTTGCATAAAAATAGAATATTCGAATATGAATTTTGGATTCGAATATTCGGCCGATTTTCGAATATTCAAATATTCGGTCCCATTCCAATTTTTGTTTGCGCTTACTTTTTTTAATAGAGTTTGCTTTAACTTGAGTGTAAAAAGAAACAGCTGGAATTCTACACTTGTCGTTTTCAAATAAAACACCGATTACAACTTTTCGTAAGTCATTTATTGAATATACATCAATGCATTACTATTATTGGTATTACATACAAAAAAAACATCAATTTCTATAAATAATTAAATCTTATTTTGAGTCGGTAAGACATATAACAAGTAACATAAGCTGCAAAGCTTTTGAACCGACTAAACAACAACTATAAACAATAAAACATGAGTAAAACAGCTAAAAAGAAAAATCATATACATGTTTAAGGGTGAAACACAAATTAAGACAATAATTACATGCAACACTGAACTAAATTTGACAATATTTGACTTTCCTGCTGGTGTTGCACAAGTAGGGGGCGGAGAAAGACTGTGGCATGCATATAGGGGCTTACTGTATCATCAAAGCAATATTGCACAAAAAAGCTGGACCAGCAGCAGAGTCAGTGTATGACATAATTTAACTTCAATAGAAAAACACTTCTAAAAGACACATACAAATCATATCAAAGCATGAATAACAGTGAAAGCAATTAAAAACTGTGTAGGAAGCTGCTGATCTAGCCCTGCAAGTAGGACTTAAAACTGCAATAAGACGGCAAGGTAAGAAACTGAATTGAAAAAGAAACACAAAAGTGCGACAGATAAAAAAAAGTGCTAAGAACGAATATCCCCTCGAATCAGATTCGAGGTTATCACCTCGAATCAGATTCGAGGTGAACTAATCAGAAGCTTTCTCGCAACAAAAAAAAACTACAAAAAAAACTACAAAATAAAGCATGACACATTCTAGAAGCATGAAACAAACTAGAAGTATGAAACAAACTAGAAGTATGAATTAAACTAGAAGCAAGCACAGGCAAACAAAATAAAATACTTAATAATACACAAGCAGAACAAAGACAGCAAAAGCAACTAAACACAGTGTGGCATGTAGCTCCAAAAAATAATATGTTCCTATGTAACTTTACAGGCAGAACATTTACATTCTTTGCAATTCCAGTGCATCATAAAGCTTTTAAATTTGTTAAAGTTACTAGCTTTTATGTGGCTTTCTGGTGAGGCATTCCAAAGAGCTTGAGCCGCATGTCAGAAACTGTTGATACCATACTTAGAAGACTTGACTTGGGAAATCTCAAGAATATTCGTGGTATACGTGAAGTTATAACGAAATTTGCCAGGGCCTTTAGAACAGATGGAGACATACTTTTTATAATTTTGACTGTTTCAAATGCCATAACTCTTGTTCTTTTAGTGTATGGAGTAGGCAAGTTCGCTTTTGTAAGTAATTGGTCATACGATCTGTTGTAATCGTCGTATACGAAGCGAAGGGCTCTCTCTTGTATTTTTTTTCAATGCTGTCTGTGTTACTTTAAGAGCAGAAATGCCAAGTTAAAGGGCAAAAACTGAAATAAGATATGATAAATGAATGGAAAATGGTCAATCTACTGAGACGACAGAGGTTTTTCTACTTTCAAAATATTTAGCTGTTGTGCTGCCTTACTGCAGATGCTACTAATGTGGTTATCAAAATTTAGGTTTGAGTCTAAGTTTACTCCTAGAAGTTTAACAGCATCGTCACATTTAATGTTAGCGTTACTTATGTCGAAAGAGTTTTTTTTTAAAGCGTTTCTTTTTCCAATAGCTATAGATTGAAACGTGTCGGGATTTGCTTGCATACAATTAAAAGTAAACCAGTCTAGGAATTGCTTTCTTCTTGTAGAACTTTAACAAGGTTATCAAAATTTGTGGTACAGTAGGAAAGTGTGTTTTCATCTACATAATTATAAAGTGTACCCGTGTGAATAAAATAAAATATATGATTAATGAAGACATTAAATAGGAGAGGCCCGAGTATGGAGGCCTGGGATACGCCCGTGATGTTATGAGCTCAGGAGCTTACATAACTACCTATTTTGATTTGTTGTTTCCTATGGGATAGATAAGAAGTCAATAGAGTTGTTAGATACACCGTAACATTTAAGTTTGCATAGGAGAATATCATGGGTCAGTCAGTCAAAGGCCTTGAATAGATCCATCAGTACCGCAGCACCATATTGGTCGGAGTCTTATGCAGATTTCCAATCCTCGACACGTTTCGAGTGTGTTGTTTGGCACCCATGCCCTTTCCGAAAAGCACATAAAAAGTTGTTGAAATATTATCAAAGTGTATAGTTAGTTGATTAGCCAGAACCTTTTCGAAATTTTTGGAAGAGCAGGTGTTTCTATATCTACACTATATATACTGTAACTGGATGAAAAGTATATCGCTGTATTGTCTGATACGCAAATATTCAAGGCAAACTATTTAAAGCTTGTCAAACCAATGAAATGGAGTTGTATTTGATTTGGCTATTGAGTTAATCTGTATTTGTAAATGTGGATGTAGTTGCAAGACAATGTATTATTCTAAAAGTAGCAAAGTTCAAAGTTTTTTATAATATAGCACACATTGAAAACTACTCTTATTGTTGCAAAGTTATTAGAAAAAATACACGAGCAGTATCCAAACATAAACATTGCGTCACATTTGTTAAGAAAATTTCATTTATTAAAACAAATATGTAAATAATTAATATGCATGATCATTCTTTAATTGCAATAAATATATTGTTATCGTACCTGTTTATCCGAACGCTCCTGAGTAGTTAAGATATAGAGAATACTATGTTAGTGTGATTGTGTATTTAAACTTATCCCATGAGTGAAGAAAGGTTTACATGGCGCGGCTTGCCGAGCCTTGTAAGCCTTTCTGAGACGAGTGGGATAAATTTAAGTACACAATCACACTAACATAGTATTTTATTTATCCTGCAATTATCTTACATTGCGTAGTAATATTAATTGCGATATTTTCCCTTTACGGAACTCGAAATAGTCCTTAAGAATTCCACGCAAAGAAGAGTAAAGAGACAAAAAATCGCTATACGCCTCGATTCAAATTTAATCAGCGTTCCAAATGTTACACACTCAAGTAAAAAACAGACAGTTATGTTATAACTACAATTCTTGTTTCACAACTGTCAAATACCAAAAACACAAATGGCTGCCATTTGGAAATTTACAAATGTGTAGACACCTACGTGAAGCATGATTCAGCATTTATCCCCGCCGATATTGTTAATTTTAGTCTATAAACAACTCTTCTTTTTACACACTTTTTACTTACTGACAAAAAAAGTAAAACATCTACTGGTTATTGTTGTACTCACCAAAGTTGTGTTATAACCATGTTTATTTTCGTAAAGTTTAATTTGCTTCCATGACGAGTTAAAATTCTGGACACATTTCTTCATCGCCATTCATCTTTTCCATTTTAAAACACTGGATATAAGCAGGCAATTCCTTGTGGATAGACATTCTTTTATCAACTGACAAATGAACGACTTATTCATCAAAGAAATTGCCATTTTAATTCAACATTGATTTCATTCGAAAAGTTAAAAACAATTCACTGACACTTTTCTTAAATGTAGTCCATCAATTGTTCAACAAAACATTGAGACTGAGTAATACGAGTACATTCGACATTTTAACGAAATCGAAAATGCAGTCTCACCAGTTTCCTTCCAGTTTTATATCCCAATACTGTTTTTCACAATGATAATAATATTATAATAATCCATCGAAAACACACACACACACACTCGTTAAACGACTGCGTACCCAATGACCTGAATGACGCAATGAAGTGATTTCGTCAGCTGTGTAGTTAAATATGATCTTTCGAATTTAAACAGTTACGCAATCGGGTGAGTACTTTAGCCTCGCAGTTAGAGTGTCAGGCTACCACGCGAAAGACCCTAGTTCAATCCTCCGTTGGATCCAATTTTTTTCTTTTTTCAAGTTTAATCGTCTACTAGTTTTAAGTGCATTTGACCTTTAAACAGGGGTGAAAGGCCAAAAAAGTAGTCCCTATGTACATGTTCTAAAAATATCTGTGGGATAAACCTTATCTAAAAAATACCTGTGGAGAAAACCTTATGTTTTCTTTATAGGTCCTATTATGTTCTATAAAATCATTTTGCTATAGGATAAAATTGGAGTTTGGTTGACAAAACAGCACGGAGCAACAAAAGATTTGAGGCAATGTGTGGCTTGTAAATTGTCACTACGTCATTATTGTCATCGTGAAAAGCCTGTATCCAAATATCTGCAAATGTTGCATTATCGAGTTTACTTTTCGGGTAATTACGGTACATAGATGTTAATCTCTTTATTTCGTTGTGCAATATACCTGAAACCTTGGACCTCATGAAAAGTTAATGGTCAGGAATGGTCACGAATAATCTCGCATTACTGTTTATAAGTATAAAAAGTTTCTTCAAAGCACCTTCAGTCCCTTTTTTTTATTCAGATTTAGAATTGCCGATAGGCAGAAACAACGTTAGGATGTAAGCTAAAAAGTAAAGTAATACCAAGGAAACAAGGTCGGGTAACTACTTTTTGTGTTTGTGCACACATTTTATTTTCAACATATAGTAATACATACATTCATGTTACATACATAGCAGGTTATGAACACATACTTGAAGGGTTTGTATAAACATAGAAGCAATCAAACAATCATATATAACATGTATTATTTTCTTTTTACACAAAACATTTATATACTGAATATATTACTACCGAGATAATATTAGATTTGTTTTTACACAAGAAGCAGATTCATACTTGTTACCACGTGAATCACCACAAACAAGATAAAATAAATTGGGTACCTACAAACTGCAAGATATGTCTTTTGCAGTTTATACGAGGCATCGTCTATCATCGGGAAAAAAAAACGTTTGCAAGGTTACTCCAGCGCTTTTGGAAGTCCAAAACGCAAGACAGAATTTCAGTCCATAAAATATAACAAAACGTATGTCATTACAAACAGTTGATTAATGAATTCTTACAGAAAGCTCTTTTCAAAACAACAGCAATACATCGATTTAAATCAGCGGCTTCTTTGTTGATTAATTTTATTGGTCTGAACGAGTGCTGTGAATACTAGACGGTATTAATCAACACTTCATAACATCAAATTAATAGTCGATAAAACAGCCTTAATGTCAAAAGGAAAAAAGAAATCACGCGTGCAGTCAACTCACTAATCAACCTAACGATTAGTCATTCTCTGTTAAGTATGGTGGTTCATATCTGCCATACCGCTCTGACGTGTTAGCGAGTTTGAAGGTCGCAAACACGAAAACTAGTCAGAGCGACGAAAAAGGCAATACATATCATACTTTATGCATGGACACCCTTTTTTGTCTGTCTTGCGTGTATATATTTCGTTCTCTCATGTTCTCTCGTGTTGGTGTTTTGGCGGGTTTTAAACGGACATGTTTTCAGAGTATCGTATTTTTAATAGTATCATAAAAATTATTTAATTTAACAAAACTGTAAACTCTTGAATAGTTTTAAATCATTATAATAACAAGGAAAACATAAATAAGTGTGCCCACCGTGGGGATCGAACCCGGGACCTCTAGAAGCACAAGCCGACTGGACTAATAACGACAATTAACTCCACCAGAACAGCACAAGGGCAACACATGTCTACATTGTCGCATTGGTGCATAGTTTGTCGTTATGGTTGTTATATTTGTCGTTTTCTCGTGCTGGCGTGTTGGCGTATGTGAAAGTTGACAACAAGACAACACACCAGTGTTAACGCCTTTGATCGTTTTTCTGGCAGACCTATTGGCCGTTCTCTCGTGTTGGTGAAAACGACAACACACCAGACCGACAATTATATCCACCAGACCGACCCATTGCATAATGGCGCCATTTTGTGTCGATCTTGCATGTTGGCGACCTTCTTCAAATCCGCAAAAACACCAGAACGATATGTCATAAATCAACAACAATATTCAATGACGTAATGTTCATGAAACTGATATTTTTATGTAGACCCTAGGCACATTGCAGCTAAACTCGAAACCAAAAAAGTGATTTCAAACATTTATTATAGTCCAATTCATAAAATACAGATAATGGCATAAGTTGTTAACAATAAAATAACCAAAAACGGTTACGAAGAGACTATTGGATTACGTAACGCAAACAAACGACATGAATGCAATAGTTGTTATGTGTTATTTAAGATGAATGCATAGGTTACAAAGTATTATATTTTGAAAGCAAGATAAGTGTTCAGATTTCAAAATATACACTGCCTAAACAAAAGCGGCAACTGGTATTACATTTTCTAAACCTAGCATTTTCTAAAATTCTTAAGAGTAGACTTTGAATTGTTATTATATCCTAATAAAGGTGATTAAAACCAGACATCTTTTTCCGATCGGGATTTGGTTATGATAGTACATATGCAGGGTGTACATAAAATGTGAATAAATCATTCGAAGTCAATATCAATGCATAATTGTCGCTAAATACAAATTGACTGTAAAAATCATTCGAACTTTTTGTCGCGTTAATACATGAACTAATTTATAGAATGTATGTATGCTGTTACATCAATGCCATACGTTACACAGTTGGCTGTCTTTTATAGGCAACTTATAACTACATAATGCCAAATTATTACCGCCATAAGTGTTAAATATCGCTGCATATGTTTAACGCAGAGCATTGTTAGAAAATAATTTATCCCACTTTTACAACGAATTCGGTTGATTAAAGCCCCGTTGATTACAGTTTTGCTATAATACAGGGCACGAAATGACGTCATTTTTTCGACAAAATGACGTCATAAATCCAGCGAAATTATAAAGTTAAACTAATTTTGTTTGAAAAAAAAAGGTTTACTGAATAAAAAGTGGGATAAATAGAAAAATAGCTTAGTGTTGATTATAGATCAGGTTTATCATGCTTGGCACGAAAACGAAAAAGCACTCGCCAAGGCTCGTGCTTTTTGTTTTTTAAGCCTCGCATGATAAACCTAATCTATAATCAACACTGACCTATTATTCTCTATGTAACACTAAATACACCATTAGAAAGATGCAAATGCTGTTCCACTTTTCGGCATGGCTGAATAAGATCATCTTTGACCTAAATATTTTATCAAGCATCATACCAGAATAGCACAGTTCTTGATTTTAGGAAATGCGAACCGCGTAATTGTATTTTCATTTAGTGTGACCTTTTTATTTTAAGCTCGATTACATCAAAAGACTTAATCTTATTGAAACGCTCTCGATTGCGTGTTTACATTAATGGTGTTTTTAATAATAAAGTTACAAACACCTCATCTACATAAACGCAAGATGTTACATCAATGGCCATATGTTACAAAAGTGGCTGTCTTTAATAGGCAACTTATAACTTCATAATGACCAAATATAACCACCATTAGGGTTAAATATTGTTACACATTTCGGCATGGCTGAATTAGATCATCTTTGACCTAAAACATTTGCGACAATCAAGCAGCATAACAGAATAGCAAAGTTTTTTTTTTAGTAAATGCAAACCGCGAAATTTGTTACCATTTAGTTTAAACCTTTTTATTGTTTAGCTCGATTTCATCGAAAGCCTTAATCCTATCAAAACGCTCCCGAGTCCATGTTCATTTGTAGTTTCGAATAAAGTTACAAACACATCAACATAAACTCAAGAAATGAACATAGTTATGAACAATTATATCTATTGTTTTTTATGATCAAAATGAAAAATTCATTCAAATAATGAATTTACTATTTTCTTTAGCATAAATAAGCCACACGATGCATACATAGCAAATGCTTTTCATGGGCAGTGTTATGTTATGACAAGAACAAAGTATTCATTGGCAGATTTCTGGTATTTTTCAAACGAGTAAGCAAACCACCAATGGACACTTTGAGTGAGCTATAAGCCATAGTGTGTATCAGAGTGTTAACAAATGTTAGACACCTGGACAAGTTTGCCATACAGGGAATAAATTCTAGCTGCACTGCGGGCAGGGAGTGAATCATCATTGATATAAATGGGCCTCGTTCTGCAAAAACTGGGCTTAATGCATTGTCATCTTAGACTAGCCTGTGAAGTCCGCCATTTTCTCTAGGTTAAGACTACAACAATTGGTATGCCGTGAAATCAGTTGAGCGCTTTAAGGCCATCATGGTCCTCATGTTTGTTTGTTTGTTTTTAATATGGTCGGTAAGACGTTCATAATAAACGACATTTGCAAAGTTTAATTTTTAAACGCAGTTTTGGACTGGGAAAAACAGTCGTGCACCACTAAAACAAGCATAAGCGGTTATCAGAAATTTACACGGGTAAGGATTGACTTTGTCCGATCAATAATATGATAAAATTGTCAAACACTAACTTATCTGTCGTATACATATCGTCAGAAATGTGTAGGGCTACTATTCTCTTTACCGATCCTACGTTTATTAATGCGAAAGAGTTCAATAACCACAGTAATAACAGATAATATACATACTTATTTCAACAGACAATAATCGTGATAAAAATAGCACGAAATAGCGGATTGACCTTGCGCAAAATCGTATATAGAACATTAATGTACCCTTTAAGTTTAACTTGTCATGATAATATTATGATGATTACATCCGCGTTAGTCAGATAAGTATAAGGACCAAACAACCATCCGGATACGTGTCTCATGTCACTTCAGGTCGTATTTGGGCCATTACGTACCATAAAATAATATCAAACATAAATATATGCGTAAACGGTAATTCAATATCTAGACACTTGTCGCTTTAAAATAATGGTAATGGTTTTGGAGACGCTGGCGACAGTTGTATCGAAAAACGTCCAAATGTATTATGGTTACTTGAATTCATTTGAATTCATTTGCGTAACGTCAATGTCAATAAAGACATGTCTATGTATAGCATAAGTCACTAAAAGATCGACAATCAAAGAAATGTATGAACCAAAATAGCATACTATTATATAAGTTTGACCATTGTTTTCCCAAGTGGTCTCTTTACACCGCACACTAAGAANTAACATGTTGCTACTCGGCAAAAAACAGTGCCGTACAGTAAAACATTTTTTCGAGGTGGAATTGTCGTAGAATCGAAATTTTGACGGGTAACCGTTGGTTTTTGGGGTAATAACCAACGGTATGTCGTTCCGATGCTTGTTATCAAACCACTCGGGCTACGCCCTCGTGGTGTAATTCCTACGCATCGGAACTCCATACCGTTGGTTATCACCCCAACGGTTACCGGTCGATTATTTCTTAAATGTCCCATTTATGAGTTAGGATTTTGATTTAAAATTTTAAATGTGATTATTTGACTACATTCTGAGCAAGCTTATGATAAAATAATTCATCGGTGACGATCGGCCGCTTTAGCACGTGGGGTATGTATGTTTTTATCTTTTTTCACGTGCAAATGGTGAAACGTAATATGATTCTAAATTTATTTCAATTTCATCATTTTAAATGGGTTCTTACACCAGAAAATCATACAGTTAATTAAAAACATGTATGGCTCATATGAATAATCAGAAGCGCAACCGCGCATTTTGGCAAATTGCAGGCTACCTACCCCAGTTCTAAGGCGTCCTATCGTCACAGATGAAGGCTTTTATCGTAAGCTTGCACCGAACAAGTCAAATGATCACATCTACAATTTTAAATTAAAATCTTTAATTAAAAGTGATATATTCAATTTGAAAAGTGTTTCGTGAGAAAAGTTCCCTATACACTAGCAGGTTACCTGCAAATTGACAAAATGCGCGTTTTGGCTCTTGACAGTTCATATGAGCCATACATTTGTTAAAACTGGTTTAATGTTATCCTGACGTAAGAACCCCTCTAAAATGACGGAATTCAAATAATATCCGAATACAATAGATTTTTACCATTTCCACGTGCAAAAAGATGAAACCATACAAACCAATGTGCTAAAGCGTCCCCTCGTCACGGATGAATGATTCTATCGTGAGCTGGCTCAGAATTTAGTCAAAAGATCACATGTAAATTTTTTAATCAAAATCTTAACTTATAACTAAGATTTTCATGTTTGAAAAGTGTTGCGTTAGAAAAACCCCAGGAAACCCAAAACCTTGTGAGCAGTGTAAAACCATTGGGAGCAGTGCTCGGTTTTTACCATTCAGTTCAGGCATTAAGGGGAGACAAACTGCTTAAATTTGCAAGCCACGACAATAATTAAAAATTTTATACAAACTTACACATGTCTGCCATAACTCTCAGCAGGGTTTCTCCAGAAAACTATTTCTTGTGGAGAAATTTGCGTTTTTAATGTAAGGAAAACATGGATGCCATCTGGAGAAGACCAGAAAACCTTATATGAGCAGTGACTTTATAATTCTTTTTGGTGACAAAAACCTTATTTCCAGCCATTTTGTTGCAATTTCTTTGCTTTGTGGAGAATTATAGTAAGTGTATGTGGGCACATATGCATACACATGTACTTTTAAATCCCTTATGTTTTATCAAAAGTGCCTTTCAACATTCTCGAGTATTATTTCTTTTTACCAACACTATTTCGGAAAATTTAAAGAAAGACTTGATTGCTTTGTCACATAAATGAATTGGTTATGTACATATAATGATGTCTTAATAAGGCGCATTGGGTAATTGTCGACCTGCATGGCCCACAATTCACCCGGGGCAGACTAAAAGCCGATTCTTGTCACCCTAGGGTGACTTCAAGCCGATTCCATGTCACCCTTGGGTGACATGAAGCCGATTCTAGTCACCCGGGGATGACTTGGGTCGGCTTGAAGTCACCCCAGGGTGACATTAATCGGCTTCTAGTCACCCCCGGGTGACTTCAAGCCATTTTAGTTCGACAATGACCCAATGAGCCTTATTAAGACATCATTCTATGTACCTAACCAATTAATTTAAAATTATTTATTATTATTAATTATTTATATTATTATTTTATTCAGTATGCAATAGCTGAATCATAAGCTAGCGTATGCATCTGACATAAATCCGAGTGTTATTTTCATCGTTAACTACACACTATATTTATTTCATTCGTACAAAGTGTTTGCGAATATAATAGATATGTTGAGTGCATTTCTATAATTAAAAAAATCAATCCAAAAATAAAGACTCCTATATTCTTGGACTTTGCTGGACCTCAATGTAATGAGGAATACAAGAAGTTTGAATTATTTGAGTGGGCGTTCGATGATATGTTTGTCCCGAAACGAATGTTTATTGTATAAAACTTATTTACTTATTTGATCACATATATCAACTATACATGCTTTTTTTGAAATACCTATAGTTAACTCAAACGATATCTATACATCTTTAAGGGCATACTAAAGAACATAAACGTTTAACTTAAAATTGTATTAACTAATTTGTTTATAAAATGGTATTTTCTGTACACAAATATAATAATATCGCAAAATATGCGACTTGTTCCTTGTCAACATCACATGAACCAACCTTTGTAAAGTCATTGAGGTTAGGATATCGGATTTTTCTCAAGAATTTTGCCAGAATAGTAAACAATATTAAAATTCGTATCAAATAGCATTCCCCGATTTTTAAATTAAGGTCTGTATTCCTTCGGGAAACGTTAAAAAAAAATAATACTCACCGTGTGCATCCATTTTAGCCCCACGCTTTAAATAGCATGGGAATATTGTATTGATCTCCGCTTTCTGTCGGTCTGTCCTGGCCACCTCCTGCTACACTATTAGCACTAGAACCTTGAAACTGACACACATGGTAGCTATTAGCATATGTGCGACAGTGACGGTAACGGAAATTTGATCCGACCCCTGGGTCAAAAGTTATGGGTAAATCAATTGGTAAAATGGGTAAAAAAAACTCATTTTACTTACAACATGCGACGCACATGATAATAAATTGTGACCCAGGGGTTAGCTCAAAATTTCAAATAGTGCACCGTCGCACATATGCTCATAGCTACAATGTGTGTTACGTTCAAGGTTCTAGTGCTAATAGTGTAGCAGGAGATAGTGGAGAATGGGGGTTGGGGTGGGGCCGGGTCAGATATTTTTTTACTATTTTGTTTAGGTTATTTTTCATAACTTCTTCATTTCTATATCGATTTACTTCAAATTGAAACTGAACATCTCTTATGACAAAACGGTCAATCACAAACTATGCATGGCCCCATCACCAACCCTGGGGCGCCCCGCCCACATAAACCACGCCCACACAAAATTTTGTTAAAAAAAAACTTCTTCATTTATTCACCAATTGACTTCAAATTAATACTGAACATCTCTTATGACAACACGGTCTATCTCGAACATCCATGTACACATTACCCACCCCGGGGCCCCACCAACATAGGCCTTGCCCACCCAAAATTTCCTTTAAATATAACATCTATGCGGCGTGGGGATACGCGTCGGCCTCTGCCGCGCAAGCTCAAGTTTGAAATTACCACCACAACGGAAGCTGCAACACTTTACACACATAACACGAGCGTTATGGTCGCAATGATTCCACGCCGTGCGAATACTATTGCGCTTCGCTTTGTCAAGGTTGTTCGCTACAAATCATGGCGCTATTTATAGCATGGCCTGCAATGTCTCAGTATATCTGCACGACTCAATCCAGATGTGCACTTGTAATTTCGTTTAAGAGATCCTTCTGTAATCAAGCTATGTGAGTATGAAAGTCAGAGATGTTGCGTTATTATCATATAATCACAAGATTATGTCTTGAATTTCCAACGATCAGTGACTTCTGAAAAATGTTGTTATGTGGTTACACTAATGCTTACTCTGGTGCATTCGAAATTATATTGCACAAATATTTAACTTACGTGTGTGTGCCGGTGTCAGAAAATCTCGTTGTATATGTACAATTTAAATTAAATATACACAAAGGGGTACAATTTACTATTGGATATGGACAACACAACTTCTGCAAATGTAAGCTATGTTATCTTAAGTATTACTAATCTAATTTAAATTTCTTTGGTGGATGGTGTGTGTTTAAGGTTTCGTTATCTTTAACCCGTCCATTGCCTGAACATACATATTTTATTCAAGTATGTATACAGATTTAGAAAAAGCTACTCAACACTTGATCACATTTTCACATTAAATTCAATTGTTGAAATATTAATACTTAGACAACAAAAAAAGAAGTTATTTTGCTTGTTTATAGATTTTTCTCAAGCGTTCAATACTGTTTGGCGGGTAGGGCTATGGCAAAACTTACTAGAAAATAATATCAATGGCAAATGTTTTAATATAATAAAAAATATATACTCTAATATCAAATCATTTATTTCCTTAAATGGTGAAAAATCCCCCTTTTTTGGAAGCAATTGTGGAGTTAGGCAGGGTGAAAATCTCTCTCCTGTGCTGTTTTCACTATTCTTAAATGACTTAGAAGCATTTTTAGCAAATAAAGGTAGCTCAGGAATAGATTTTCCACACACTGAAAATGAGGCAGAGTTCTTCTTGAAAATCCTAATACTATTATATGCCGATGATACAGTATTGCTAGCAGAGGACCCCATTAAATTACAAAATTGCTTAAATGATTTTGTTCAATATTGTGATACTTGGAATTTGAATATTAACAGAAGTAAGACTAAAGTTCTAATATTTGGGACAAGAGTTGACAGAAATTATTCCTTTAAAATTGGTGATACAGCACTAGAAATTGTTAAAAGCTATAAATATCAAGTACCTTTTTTTGCAAAGTCTGGCAGTTTCCTCACAACCAGAAAACATCTTGCACAGCAGGCTAGAAAAGCTCTTCACTTACTGTATAGACGTATTTACAATTTAAATTTACCAATTGACCTTATATTTAAACTGTTTAATAATACTATAATACCAATATTAACTTACTCTTCAGAAATTTGGGGATATGAAGATTGTACACTGCTAGAAAAATCCACTGTGAATCCCTTAGAAAAGAACTTCATCTCAGAAAAAGGACACCACTGTATATGTTGTACGCTGAATCAGGTCGGTACCCTATTGAAATCACTATTAAGAGTAGAATGATAGGATATTGGAATAGATTTATTACAGGAAAACAAAGTAAAATAGCTTTTAGGATTTACCAATATATGCTTAATCTGCCAGATTTTGAGTCAAAATGGATAAAAAAAAATCTATACTCGTTGACACTGGGAGAAATGATATTTGGCTACATCAAAATGATATAAGGGACACAACTGTTGAATATAAAATAAAGGATATACTTAGGTCAACATGTCCAAAGTTGGCATACATCTCTAGCTAAATCTAGTAAGGGTATACATTACTCACTTATAAAAGACAAAATGAATCTTGAAAGTTTTTGCTGAAATTAAGTGAAAAGGAATTAATAAGTATGATACGATTTAGAACTGGGAATCATTAATTTCCAATAGAAACCGGTAGATGGGAAAATGCACACTCTGTAATCTTAATGATGTAGGAGATGAATTCCAATTTTTGCTGAAATGCCCATTCTTTGAGTCAGATAGGAAAAAATATATTAAGAAATATTACTTCTGCAGACCAAATATGTTAAAATATAAAGAATTACTATTAAGTTCTTCAACTATTGTATTAAAAAACACTTCCAAATTCATGCAAATACTAATGAATACAGTTTCTAGATAATTTAATTATTTTCAAGTACTTAAAAATTACTACACTAATTTATAAACATTGTTATATGTCTCTTCCATGCATATTATATAAGTTGAGTTGTGTACGCATAGTTAATTTTACTTCTCAATGCAAGAAAATGTCACACTGTGTTGTATAACATGATCATCTTTTCAAGTGCCTATGCACTACAACAATCCTATAGTTACAAGTGCTGTAATATACTACTATGATACTATTGCTGATTAAATTTTTGCAAGAAAATGTCACACTGTGTTGTATAACATGATCATCTTTTCAAGTGCCTATGCACTACAACAATCCTATAGTTACAAGTGCTGTAATATACTTCTATGATACTATTGTTGATTTAGTTTTTGCTCTTAAACTTATGCGCATGCATAGCATGTATTTTTAACAGTGCATCCTAGTTATAGTTCAACACACATATTAAGAACTACATGTACTTATTTTCTTTACCTATTGTGCATTCAGCCGCCGTCTGTTTTGTTGTAATATCGAGGTTGTAATATTTTGTACCATGTTCAATTAATTTTGTTGAACAGACACCATAACTCCCGTTTCTGCTGTATCCAAGGTAGACTGCTACAAATTATCAATTTCATGAGAATATTAAACTCACCCCATGTACAGGTCCAAATGTCTACGTCACCCGTCAATTATTTCTCAACGCGCTTGTCAATAACCTATAGTCTGTTTCAATATTTCAGGTCACTTTACATTTAAAATGTACTACGCCCAGGTAAAAGTCAAATAACTAGGTCAAAAATCAACTGGACACCCACCCCCCTTTCCAACTCCCTAAATAATTATTACCTAGGAAAATGTATGTTACTTATTTTTCTAAGATCTTACCTAACCATGTCATGTGAAAATTATGTTTATATGACTATATTGTTCTGTATACTCATATGTTGCAATTGTAACTTGAGTTAAATAAAGATATGTTCGGTTCTGTTCTGTTCAGCATGTAATTATTCCATGAATATAAAAGCTGTTAATAACTCTTGACAGCTCTTGAAATACTACCTACCTTCTCCTCTCCAGTAGTTTTAAATATGTATATTCTGCTCTTAACGCGTTTTAAGTTTCAGAACTGTATTTCGTTATCTTTGAAAACATGATATGTATAGTGTGTTTAGTATGTTAGCTTTTGAGGCGGAATTGAATTTGATGTTTTCTAACACGACATGCGGCTTGTTTTCATACACAAGAAGGAAATAAGTAAATGAGTAAAATATGTATGAGATTACCCTTATGATTTGCAAAGAATTTTAGGAAAATCTACTGCAAACTGAAGTACATCACGAGCTTAATGTACTTGGATTTTTTTCTATATTTTAAGTAATTAAATGATCATATCTAATAAGATGGTCTAGGATGATATTTTATCAAAATTGTCACAATGAGTTAAAATAAGAAAGTAACAATTCACTGACGATGTGATAAATCCCTGTAACTATTGTTTCACTCAATAAAAAAAATAATAATCAAAGTACAGTTATGTATCTTAACAATTATGCATGTAGATTTTCCGTTTAAACAACACCAGAATACTTTTTATTAACATTATCAAATTGTAAACAAAGACTTAGAAAAAGAGCGAGGTTCCCGGCCCGCGCGCGCATTTCAATAAGCGAGCGGGGTAACAGCGATTAAATTATGGGTAATGACGCACTTCCGTTGCTTAAAAAATGGCGAGTGCTCTACCTTGTCAATATCTATATACATAGTCGAACTCTTTTTTTTAAGAAGACGTTTTGTCGGCAGATTTTTATTGATTTAGTATGTGTATGCATTATAATAAACAGGTTGATAAAAATCACGGCTGCAGCTGCATTTTTTGTTAAAGTCACAACGGATAGTCGATCATTGAGTCATTGTCATCGAGCGCCTGTGGCAGTTACTTGCGTACGATCTACCTTCTGTATAATAGCCGCACTTCGCTGCATCATATTTCTACGCTATCAATCATGGCGCTATTTATAGCATGGCCTGCAATGGCTAAGTATATCTGCACGACGCAATCCAGACTTGCAATTGTGATTTCATATAAGAGATCCTTCTGTAATCAAGTCAGAGATGTTGCGTTATTATAATATAATCACAAGGTTATGTCTTGGACTTCCAACGATCAGTGACTTCTGAAAAGAGGTAAGAGTAGAAAGATAAGTTTAAGATGTAACTCGTGTGTCTCTTGTTGTTATGTGGGTACATTAAAACTTAATATAGGGATCTGGTTCTTACGAAATTATATTGCGGACATATTTAACTAACGTGGGTGCGTGTCGGTGTCAAAAATCTCGTTGTACGTGTACAGTTTAAATCAAATATACACAAAGAGATGAAATTTACAATTGAATATGGACAACACAACTTCTGCACATGTAAGCTATATAATCATAATTATTACTAATCCAATTTAAATTCCTTTGATAAATGGTGTGTGTTTAAGGTATAGTTATCTTTCATTCCATTTCCTGAACATATATCTGAGCCTCGCTCTGTGAAAAGGGGGTTTAATGCATGTGCGTAAAGTTTCGTCCCATATTAGCCTTTGCAGTCCACAAAGGCTTATCAGGGACGACCCTTTCCGCCTAAACGTGATTTTTGCTAATAATAGACTTTCTTAAAACGAAAAATATCATGAACAGCGGAAAGTGTCGTCCCTGATTAGCCTGTGTAGACTGCCCAGGCTAATATCGGACTACACTTACGCACATGCATTAAACCACCTTTTCACAGAGCAAAGCTCATATTTGTATCGTATTTCGTTATCTTAAAAACAATGCACTGAATCGTGTGTAAAGTATGTTAGCCTTTGGAACGGCATTAAATGTGAGGTTTTCTAACACGACATGCGGCTTGTTTTCATACACAAGAAGGAAATAGGGTAAAATATGTATGAACAGAGCCTAATGTTTTGCAAAGAGTTATGTAGAGTTCTTGAAAAATGTACAGCACACTAAAGTACATCACGAGTTTTACCAAAATTGTAACAAATATACATAGAAATCCATGAAAATGGAGAGCCAAATAACGCTTAAAAACTTCGACGCGTTTTTATCAAATTCATCACTTATCTACCATTTCTCTCTAATGTATTAAATTAACAACCACATGTTATAATGAAATGTGTGAGTTTTATATCATTCGTAGTGTTTTTTTATTAATACAACTGACGTCATATTTTTTAGTCCGGAATATATTATTTGTTTTTGATAATTTGATGTTGAATAACCAACGGTCAGGAGTATAGATCACTGTGGACAAGCAGACGATTTATAGGCATAAATCAATAACAAATATATATTATGGAGAATTCCAGACATAATCGATGTATCACGGTGAGAGTAACGATGCGTTTTATCAAATCAATTTCAGTTTCCAATGCTTCTATACTCCTGACAACAAACTTTCTCTTACTCTGTACATTTACACTTGTTGAGTAAAATATACAGATCTAGGCTCAATGATGTCGCTGACATATGCAAATTCAGTATATACACGAATCTTCAAAAGCAAATGAAAATGACCTTTAATGTACATACATTAATTGAGTTAAAGTCAAATTTCAACAGATGTTTTGAACATACTCTCCAGTGTCCAATTAATATTCTTTTATAATATTCAGCATTTTTTCTGAAGATGTTTATGTCGAAAATCTCCGTTATCTGTTTATCTTTCAGGTTGACTCTGCAAGTTGCAGCATATTGTCGTGTGTGGTCCTTCGTATAAGTCATGATTGCGTTTCAACTGAAACGGAAAGGGATACCATTGATAGTAGCCTTTGCACTGATTGCTGTTGCACTAGTCGTGTGGACGCCACAGTACCTTCTTCCATGGAAGATACAAGGGACGTTGGAAGAAAATATAACTCCAGACAGAAAACCAATATATGAAATTAACATTAGTGACATTAGTAAGATACAAACCAAATTATTAATTGATTCTATACATATAGACAACGGTAAAGAAACAGCAATCATAGATGTTGACGTTAAGAGAGATTATGTTACACAAACGCCGGATTTCGCTTCAATAACGGTAGCATCGAAACTGTCACCTTTAGTGAGAATATTCGATAGCAAGAAAATGTCTTTAAATGTATCAGTGGCTGAAAACAAATGTGTGAACTTGAGGATTCGATCGGATCTTCAGTCGCCAATTTGTGTGTATGATAAAGAAAGTGACAATTATATATCAGGGTCATTATTGTCTAGTGGAACATGGGAGGGTGCACAGATGGCAATGGTTGTTAGGTTACTTCAGGTAACTGTTGAGGTAAATGTTTTGGACCTCGGTTGTAATGTCGGTGTTTACACAATTCTGGCCGCCAAAATGAAGCATCGGGTGGTTTCTGTTGATCCGATGAGGAAGAATTTAATGCTACTATCGCGATCATTAGAACTAGGTAAAATTGATTCGAAGGTGACCTTGTTGTGGAACGCAGTCGGCGACAGGGTGCAGAATGTAACTCTTCATGAATATAAAGGAAACATTGGAGGAACGTTTGTGAAGGCTGAAAGTAAAAAAGGTAAGGACAACATAGACGAATTTCATAGAGCAGTTGCCGTAACACTAGATCACCTGATACCTTTGTTCGCAAACAAACCAATTTTCATTAAGATGGATATCGAAACATACGAGTGGAATGCATTAAAGGGAGGCGAGCGCTTTTTCAAATCAAAGGATGTGAGATTTGTGTTCATGGAGTGGGTCGCTCATAGGAATAAACCAAGCGCTAATGATATTATTGACTTCATGTCCGAATTTCATCTAGTGCCTCATAAGAATGACAACGTTGGGTCACGATTACCACTGATATCAAATGCCACTTGGCCAGACGAAATTATGTGGATGAAAATTGTGGAATAAATGTTTGACTTATATACACCATATAATGATTTTCATTACTTTTCATACAGTAACTGTCCCGACGTATGTTGTATTTGTTTTAATATGATTGGTGTTAACCCGTTGAATAGCAAGGGAGACTGTTAATACAACTGACTGAGGACGTAGAACATTCAAATTAACGAAGGAAAATGACAATCATCTGTAATTTTATCGACACAATTAAATAACCAATTGTAAAACTACAAAACTCCGTATTTTTTTGTAACTTGTTGGCCATATTTCAAAGTTTATTTTAGGCACGAAAATGCATTGTTCCCATCCAGAAACCGTTTTATTCATACGGAAACAATTGTGTGTGCTACTTACTTTCCTTAACTGATAATACGTTGGTAATATTGCATATGTAAACAGTTGAGTGTGTTATTTATAATGTTTACTTATATAACATGGATAATACTACAGACGTAAACAGTTGATTGTGTTATGTACTCATACATTTTGATAAGACGTGGGTAATACAGCACATGTAAACAGTTGATTGTGTTATTTACTCATACTTGCTGATAAAACGTGGGCAATACAGAAAAATGCTCATATAAACAGCTGATTGTGTTATTTACTCATACATTTTGATAAGACGTTGGTTATACAGCAGATGTAAACAGTTAATTGTGTTATTTACTCATACTTGCTGATAAGACGTGGGTTATACAGCAGATGTAAACATTTAATTGTGTTTTTAACTTATACTTGCTGATAAATCGTGGGTAATACAGCAGATGAAAACATTTAATTTTGTAATTTATTGGTCAGACAAAACATCTGTTCACGAGTGGCAGAGCAAAATGTAAACATTTATGGGTTGTGTGTGATCACAAAGCAACCATTGTTGATCCGATGGGGAACAATGTGACGCTACTATAACGATCACGAAATCTACGACATTCATTAGACAGTTATAAAAGCAGTCCTGTCTGTTTTAATAATTTAGACCTGTGTTCAAGGAACGTTTGTTTTCAAAAAAACGGATATCTGGAATAGCTTCTGAGATTATTTTATTGAATTATCGATTAGTGTTTCATAGCATGTTATGTGCGCTCTTGGTAAAATTCATGTACATAAAAAATGTTATTGAAGATATAATCTATACACAAAGGCAATGAGCACCGCTCTGAGAGAACCGAACGAAACATTCAATTAAAGCGTAGAGTACTTTCCACCTAAACTGAGTTTTTGCTAAGAAGAGACCTCATTTAAACGAAAAATACCATTAAAGCGAAAACTTGCTAATCTAGGGCGACACTTAACGCACATGAATTAAGTCCCGTTTACCTAGAGCGAGGTTCAAATATAACCACAATCAAATTCTTACACTTGAGACTGCAGGAGAGAACTCGTTCAATCAGCACAAGGTTATTTTGTAGACTAGCCAAACACAAAAGCAGATAACAATTATAAAACAAAAACCTTAAGAAAAATAGCTTGCGGACTGCACAGGCTAATATGGGACGACACTTTAAGAACATGCATTACGTCAAGTTTTCATTGAACGATTCGCAGATGTTATTAAAGCCTTTATTGTTAATGGTTCAAACATGCGATAAAATATCCTTCAGCTGCTCCTGACAAATACACACCTTTGTCCCTGACACAAAGAATTGCACCTAGCTTATGAACATCAGACCACCATAGTCTTCTACATACTCCATAGACAGACATCTTGCTTGAATTAATCATACAAGAGGGCAAATTGGTCTGTTTCAATTAAAAATGATCGTATGCAATAGCAACCATTATTCTGCAACATGACGATATGTTCAACGCCTGGATCATGTTCACAGACGAGGTCGACAGGTTATCATACAACCACATGCCGACTACTTTATGTTACACACCCTTAGCAAATACATCTGGTATCGGGAAAGACTTGGCAGAGCAAACAAAAAATGCATCACACTTCACAGCTTTTGTAAATGTTTGATAAACACACGACCGAAAACGACGGCATTTAATAATCAACAGCAACTTGGAAAACATTATTGACTCAAATTTTATGTCATGCATGTACGTTTGACTAATGCAAGATATTCTGCACTAGGCAACATTGTTGAGGTCTAAACACGGCTTTGAGACGCAGTGCAATAATGGGCATAAATTACATATTAAATACCATATAACCTATAATCTACAACCTCTTGCAGTGTTTGTTGAACGACTTAGACACTTAAACTTAAACGGTAAACAAAGTTCCTGCCCATAATGTCTAAGATGACGTGAACTGCTAAGGTGCTCATATACATAAACGATTTACGCTGTCTGCTATTACGGTCGTGAAACAGTGGGCCGTTTTCAAAAACGGAAAACAAAATGCTTTGCCCATAATTTTTACACTAACGTGTAGGCTGCTAAGGCCCTGAGAGAAATTACCAAGTCAAGTTTATTCACATGCCATGTGCGACACAGCGTAGATTTCGCGCAGGCTGATCCGGAGCTGGTAAATTTATCTTAATGAAGTAATATTAAACCCATTACACATCTGAAAGACCTGCTATCTGTAATTGTGTTTTATTGCCTTGTACCGCATTCGCAATTACTTAGTGTGATTCTGCATCTATTGTCAGTGGAATTCTCAATTGTTAAGTGTTTGCTTATATCTATTGTCTTGTATTTCATAGGCAATTCTTTTTTGTGCTGTTGTATCTATTGTCTTATCAAGGCAATTGTTTGGTGTGTGGCTGTATTTAGTGGCTTGTATTTTATTGGCAATTGTGTAATGTATGATTGAATAATTTGTCTTGTATCGCATAGTCAACTGTTTAGTGTGTGGTTGCATCTTGAAATGCGACACAAAGGCTCGTTTGGCGACGACTTGAGCTTGATGAGGTGCTTGGGAAAAATAACCGAATCATCCGAATCAATTACTTGAATTGTTTGTGTCCTTTCATTTCTGCGCGACAGGACCTTTCTATCACATGCAAGTCTAAGTCTCAAATTATATACATTAAGCAAACCGTTACACAAGGGTCCGATTGTTAAACAGGTTAATGAGCAAGTAAGCTTACATAATGAGTTATGTATGTTTCCAAAATGTTGAAGTTTTAAACTCAGAGTTTACGAAATGGTATACGCACACATGAGAGCATGTGTTTACAAACAAGTGACTTCTGATATAGATTGTATTTGAGTCTAATTAAAATGCTGTTTGCTTTATTAGCCGTTACAACTGTGAGCGAATAAACACAGATAGTATATATGTGGTCTGTGTCTGTTCATTTCAAAATTAATGTGATTCATTCTTTTGTGAATAGTTTTACAGAAAATGTATGATACGAGAGAAATCATATGATAGGTACATGGTAAAGAATAGTTTATGAGCAAGGTCGTGTGTGAAAAAATGTATTTGTTGTGTTACCAAACTCACATGAAAAGTTTGTACAATGGGTTAAAGGTTAGGTGACTATTCTTCAAATTAAAAAAATAAGCCCACTATCATTTCAATAACTCAAAATATGAAATAACATATGCTAATGTGTACCTTAATATATTAACACATATACAACATATTGGAATCTCTAGAGCCATCGTGAGAAGAGAATTTTTTATCAACACCTGTGATGAATAATTCTATTTTTTGTGGACTGTAATTTTGTTTTACCACATTGGAGTAACTTGTTTATTGCCAAACATAAAACAAGTCATTTAAATAGTGTATTTAGTTAAATATTTCTTAATAGAATTATGTAAATTTAACAAGATGCTATATTTTCACTGGTCAAATCCGTACTAAGTAAGTCCTTAATATAGTTATTAGTCACGTGGTACATGCTCCTTCGAATACAAGTAACTCCGACGGTTCTGGCGGCTCCGAAGGCTCTGGCGGCTCCGACGGCTCATATTGTCTCTCGAACAGCATCGTCTTATCTACAGGAATATTTAACACATATATATATATAACGGAGTCGCTGAAACATTTGATTAACGTACTTCGCGACAACACCCGTTAGTCTTTTATTTAAGGCACTTGACCAATTGCTTATACAATAATGGCTAAAACATACGACCATCATAATACATAAACATGGTCAAAGCTGAGAACGGTCAATGCAAAGCATTGGGGGTTTCAACCGGTTAAATGACGCGTCGAACCTCACAATAAGACCAGAATTGATCACTCAAATACACTTGTCAATAAAATTAAACTGATAGTATTAATATTCAAATTTAAAAGTAATTACCGGTTAACGAATTTAAATTTGATTTTATAAAATTTAATTACTCAATAGTTTAACGCGCACCGCAATAACACATTTATGATTTATGATGGCATGAAATAAATTCAAATACATGTATCAGCTAAGTTTGAAGTATTTACCCCCGATTGTTGTGACTCCCCTCAGGAAAAAATAATAATTTAGCGTGCAAAAAATGTATTGACGCTACCCAAATTCATTAAAGTAACACTAATAACTGTTGACGAATTTCGATACAACTGTCGCCAGCGATCTAGAAAATAAACGTGTTACTATTACTTCAAAGCGATATGTGTCTGGATATCGAGTTACCGTTTACCCATTTATTTCTGTTTGATATTATTTTATTATACGTAATGGCCAAAAATAAAACATGGAGTGATATAAGATAAACGTTCGTATCGTTGCTTTGACTGAAGACCTTTCTAACTAACGCGGATGTAATCATGATAACATGATATTTATCTTACAACTTTAAATGTAATATGTATAGTATTGTTTCTTTTTTAGTTAAAGGTTTTGCGCGAAGTCGTCCGCAATATCGTGCTTATTTTACTACGATTATTGTCTGTTGATGTTAATATTAATGTTACCTGTTATTACCAAAGGTAAGCGAACTCTTTCGAAAAACAAATTGCAATCGTAATCGCTTTAAACAACCTTTGATGTCAATCAAAAAGCTAGTTTCTGAATAGTTGAAGATCGACAGTCCTGGTAATGCAGATTACATGTGATAAAATCCTGAACTGACGTTTCTGAGGTAAAGTATCGTTAATTAAAGTTCAGATAACGACACTGTAAAAGCGCTGATAAAATGTCGAAAGAAAAACTATGCCAAAAAAAATGCCAGCATCGCTCACAGATATCGGGAAACTAAATGACACACATTACGTAATCTACCCCCTATAAATACTTATAGATAAATAGCTACTTTGGAAATTTAAAAAAATATTTTTTTAAATAAACATTTATAAGTTCAATTAAGTATTTATGTATATGTGTGTTTAAAGAGGTTTGTCAAACCGTTATGCGCTTACATCCTGAGCCGTTAATGTTGTATTAAAGAACCAATTTATAAACTCAAAATTAAAGTACAACCATAAACTCAAGCCAAAATAATTGCCTTATGGAAAATATTTTCCGTTTTACTTTATTTATTTTTTTGTTAATATTCATATATATTATTATTTATAATAAATGTTGTGATTAATGGTATGATTAAATGTTTGTTCTGAAGTCACATTTCTAAGAATCGGTAAGTGAAAACAGAAATTGATTGATCATTTTTGTTCATAGCCTGATCAATGAAAGCAACTGAATGTTAGCCTTAAGGAAATATACCCTTTTAGAGACAACAGTAAATGAAACTTGTGTATGAACTAAGTGTCATACATTTTTTTTAACTTTTTGATATCAGCAGATGTGAATATTGTTTATTTCTGTGGTCGAAAAACATTTTAAAATTTCGCTTTTGGCAATGATTTTGTATTTTATAAATATTGAATTTCCAAGATTTTCAACAACTTTAATAATAATTGTGTTTGTAATTTCACTTCTATCAGCCACGTTAATGAGTTTATTGCGTTCACATTGAAGTCATCTTAACTTGTCAACATGACTTCTCAATTCCAAGTATATCTTTTCACATATTTTTTTCTTGAGGCTAAATAAAGGCATTAAAACGGAGATTCAGAAAATACTATAAGTTTATGATCTATCCTCTAAGTTTGTGTAACAAAATACATTAAATTAATGGAAAAAAAGACAACAGATTTGTTACAGCTCTTTAATTGCAACACAAAACACAAAACATCCTTATTTAAGTTATACTCAATTTTGTTTGCAAAAGGTTTTGCACTTACATGATAACAAAAACTTATTGACATGGGTCTCAAAAGAGTTATAAAATCATATATGGAAAGCATATAAGCCTATGACACATTGTCAAGACAATGTTTCCAAGCCATACAAAAATCACTTATACTAATAAACGATATATTGCCTGATCGGAGTGTGAAATGCTTGTGCATGTCCAGGCCGTCATGGAATGACTTGTCATAGGACAAGATCCGTTTACAGAGTAGGCCGCATTGGGAATGGGATGGGAAGCAGGCATCCTCAGTATCTGCAAGAAAGAATATGCATGTTTTATTATTTCTTCAGATAAAACAAACAACGCAAATAATCATTGATCAAGCATAACTTCAAGTAATCTAAAAAGTATTTTACAACACAAATTATTTTTCTAAAGCTTATGTTTCAAAAGGTCATACATAAAAATGCATGTATACCCATCATGTTTAAGCATTAAGATATACAGAACATAGATTTCTTGGTGTCATGAGTTTAATATGCATCAACACCTACTGTTTTCACAGTGAATGCAGAAGGAAAATGCATTTCTTTAGTTAAGGTCTCTAACACTTTATTAAATTTATTTAATTACATATTGTGGTGAAAAAAGGGAACTGCAATTCTCTGACGAATGTCTCAAAGCTAACTAAGTACAGAAAAGCATTCATTCACTCATTGTCTTAAAACTCAAACGTGAAGACAGAAAGAACACGCAATTCTTCTTGTGATGTTTAGAAAGGAAGGGCTTTATACTGCAGAATTCGTATAATTTGTGCAATATTAACTTAATTTTGTTTTGTGGGTGCATCAGTTCACAATTTGAGGTAACGACAAACAATTATTTCCAGATTACAGCAAGCATGAAGGACATTATAATCCAACAAGATCAGCTCATTCTTCCTGCGCTGCTTTTGCATACCAGATACTTCACTCTGAGCGTGCATTACACTGTGCACTTAACATGTCCTGTGGAACGCTTATGCAGTTAAGCTGTATCTATACCAATAACTTTGTTTAGGTTAAAGGGGTTTGTTCACAGACTTTGGCATGTTTGGAAATTCTTCATGAAATGCTTTAAATTGATAAATGAAAACATCGGAACTAATAAGTTCCAGTAAAATAAAAACAAGAAACCAAATTAACGAAAAAAAAAGGAATTCACACCGGGACTAGATCCACTGACCCTTAGAGTAAAAGTCTAGCAATCCTCGTTATGTCACAAAATATAACGATAACAAGAGAACTCTCCAAATTATTCAATCGTTTTGCGTTTGAAACGCTTGATAATTTGAATGTTTTAAAATCGTCAAAAGATGCATATAATGGATATTTAAGAGCATGGTAAATGTTCAGTATTACTGTTTTCTAGCAAATAGATTACCTAAAACGAAAATGTGCAGATCTCAAACAATTTATTTTCAATTTGGTCAATTTACCAAAACGTGAAAAAGTCCCTATGAGAAAAGATAAGCGCTATTTAATTTAGTTACACCAATGATGCCTAATGTGTGTACTGTATTTTTCGGGATGTTTTATTTTGATCAGCCAACACGCAGCAGGTCGGGGACAATACATTTCGATATGTTATCAACACCTAATTGAAAGACTTTCTGTGTTTGTATTAGGTGGAAATCAAAACACATTGAGTTTTATTAAGTTGTTTTGTCACGTCCATTGGCTAATTCATTTACATGTGATAAACAGGGCAAGTCTTTAATAGTAACTTTATCACCCAATTAATCGCGAGCACATGATATCAACTCCTACTGCCGCAAATTGTCTCTCTTTTTTTAACAAAATCAGAACATTGTCATTTGAAATTTAATGCCGACCAATGTAACTTATTTTGTAATATATGTTTTTATAAACAACTTTACGTTTATGTGAAGGACTTGGTTTTCATATAATGAATCAAATACTTATATCTAACATTAGGATTAAAATTAAAACCACGATGAATGGTTTTACATTTGAATGGAATTAACCAAATGGGGAACATTTGTAGCCAAACAATTACTAAATTTTGCACAAGAAACAATACTGGTTGTTGACAAAAGTCTTGAATTAAAATAGTATGAATTTATATTTAGTCAGAAAACATTTCATTCAGCAATATGCATACATTTAAATCTTCATAAAGGATACACACACCAATTGTAAATACGTGACGACATAGCACGTTTTCATGTAGCCAGAGGGCAGTCAAATATTCGNATACATCAATAACCCAAACACAGGTACATTATGTTTTCATTTTTAGACTGTGTTCAAAACAATGCGTTATGAGTATAAATCATTTGTTTACATAACACTACAGGTTTTATATATGAGTTTAAACTATGTGTATGCACTAACGTCATGTTCATGCATCAGAAGCTAAGGACAACAAGGCCAATGTCGCTAAGCAGTTGCGAACATTGATTGAAATGTTAACATTTTCAACATCAGAGCTTTCAAATTACCCCAGTTCTGAATTGCTTCTCGGAAAAAACCATTACCAAGAGACAGTTATGTTTTTTCCAGATAAGTGACAACTGATTAGTTCAAAAAAGTACTCATTAGTTCTTATAATTTGTGCGTTTATAGCTATGCTGAGCGTGTACATGTTGTAGTTGTGCTCTGTTATCTGCGGACTATCATCATCAATCAATGGTAACTCATCAACGTTATACTTAATAATTCCTATATAACGGCAATTAACACAAATTAATTTAGTATTAGGACTCTTTTGATTCGCTTTAAACATATTTGTAACAATGATAAGCTCATTAAGATCCTAATAACAAGGCTGACACGTCTTACTTCTTTTTTGCGCCCTCTTCGTCGTTTTGTTGGGTATATTGGTCTCTTTTTCGGCGACCTTCTTAAAAGCCACCAACACGACAGAACTATTTGGCAGAAATCAACCGCTATTAGTCAAGCACTAACCGCCGATCACTTATCTTATTATTACAAGTTGAATGAACACTATGCTATATTAATATGTTACAAACCATCTAGAAGTCGTACGTTTTATCGAATCACCATCATCATTAACACCATTCCCATGACCGGTCTGGGGGAAATGAGGAACGACGACACTCCGCCAGTCAGGTAAGTTGAGGGCTGTTGGGAGTAGCTTAACCATGGGGAGGGACGTCCACACTTTTTAAATCTTAACATTACAGATATGTTGTTGCATTTTCGCAATGTATCCAAACTCAGTAGGCAAACATATTTTTATGTTATGATGATTATGAAATATGATAGCATATCAGTCAAGTAATTGAAGTTGATATAATTTCGCGTCTAAAATGAAACATCATGTATTTATTTATTTATTTCAATGAGTAAGGATCTCTCATTTCAGCGACAATGTGATACATTAAAGCCAGTGTGCGTTTGGGACACGAAGCGATCATGTATCCTTTGTTAAAAGATAGCCAACGTTAAATTTATTTGATATGTTTTTGCGAAACCAAAACAGTTGATGGATAATCAGTAAACACGTAATAACTTTGATCACTTTGAATTGGGTTGCATAAAAATGGATTTTCATGCCAAAATATCCAACTAACTTTAAGCGTGTGCTTACCGAATACTATGCTTAAAGTGTGATAGAGTGTTTGTATCAGCTCTTGCACCTTGAAGTTCATGTAGTGAGTACCAAATCTTAGAGGCGTCTTTCTAGCATTACACATTATTCAACACCGACTCGATAAGTTCAAGAGACACGCCAAACGATTGCATGATAATATACGTCAGGNTGACCACTACCACCATCACCATCATCATCATCATCGTCATCATCATCATCATCATCATCATCATAATCATGATGATGATGATGATGATGATGATGATGATGGTGATGATGATGATGATGATGATGATGATGATGCTGATGATGCTGATGATGATGATGATGATGATGATGATGAAACAAAATAACAACTTAAAAAAAAACAACTTAAAAACATAAAACATGTTGCTTAGTGTCATTATATTACCTTGTTGCCTTGGTATTATTTTGTTTTGTATGCCCCCGAAGGTGGGCATATAGTGATCGCACTGTCCGTCTGTCCGTCCGTCTTTCTGTCTGTCCGTCTGAAATTCCGTCACACTTTGCGTTTAGGTTTCGAAAAATGTGGAAAAACACTTTGCGTTTAGGTTTATAAAAGTGTGGAAAAACGGGGTATATGTCATCCTATGGTGACAAGTCTTGTTATTAGTTAATATCCTAACGGTGTTTCCGTCTGTCCTCAAATCGGGATCTAAATAATTGAAAAGTGACTGCAGATCATTTGATAAAATTTATTATACTTTACATGAGGTCCATGATCTCAGGTCTATAAAAAAAACACTCCTCTGTACTGTAATGACCCGAAAAGAAAATATGATAATGAAACATTTTTAGACATTTGGATAAAGGCCTTTCACTATAACGATTATGACGTGGTGATAATTTACAAGCAACACATAATATCCAATCGTTTGCTTACACTTGCTCCGGTTATGAGTAGGAGTTGTTGCGTGATGTCCAAGTCCTTGAACCAATAACTCATCGTCCTTATCTTTGCAAAACCTTTTATTTATCGCCAATATTTCCTATATGTGGCATAAACTAATTTATATTGTTCTTAACACACTGTCAATCATCGGTAAATATAACCACAAGGAGAGAAACTTTGTACCGTTTCAATCCTTTCTAGTACCAAGTTTAGAGTGTATCTTGATGTAAAAGGTATTTGCAAACAAAACAATGTTTAAACTTAACAAACTAAGTACTAGACTGCAACAAAGAAAACTTGTATTCAAAGAATTCGATTGTTTTTAACTGCTATTTGAGAACGCCCGTTTCCATGTTCTCCGAAAATTGCAACTGGAGCAAACAATTAAACCGTTTTCAAAGTGTGTGATTCTGACTTCCGTTATAACAGTCTGGTTGTCATTGGCAACATTTCTGTATTTTAGAAACATTCCATTAAACGCAACACAACTCAGGGTGGTGTGCAGCCAAAAGTCACCGGAAGTGAACCTTTAAAATCACTTGTGATTACACAAGGGAAGTTGCCTCCTTTTGGGGAACACATATATATTTGTCATTTGTCTGTCTATCGATTCACGTTTCAATATGTTCGTTCGTCCGCAAAATTGTGCTTTACCTTTCAATTCTTTTCTCCAGAGATCAAACATCATTTGAACGTTTCAAATAATAGAATAATGCTAAGTTCTGCTATTTTTATATTCTGAAGTTTAACAACATACAACAATGAATAACACGGGGGACTCTTTAATTTCAAACAAAACGAAAGCCAAATATTAAAATACGTAAATTGATTCATAAAATTTCACATTGGGTATTTCCCTTGAAAAGTTCTGAATTAATAAATTCTTATCGTAGCCTTGGCTAATTTGGAGGGTATCCCGCAACAGTTTGTAAATCATTTATCACAAAAATGACCTACTGGATTAACGTGATTTATTTCCTTTGAAGTTAAGATTCAATTATTTATCAATAGTTGAATTATTTCTTGGTTTAAGAGTTTCGTCAATAGTATGAGGCACCCTTTTCTTGACAAAAGGTAAGTCAAAACACTTCGATACGTTGTATGTATAAGTCAAGGCACATGTGGGCATATGACAAAATACAAACTATGCAAATGCAATCATAACCGCATAAGTTAAACCTGAAGAAAAAAATTCACTTCAGTTAAAACGGAGCATTAAAAGCAGCCGTCAGATATATAATTAATTTCTAATGTCTCTTAACTGTATATCACCAAATGCATTGTGTTGATCAAAAATTATATTTCATCTTGAATGACGCAACATGATATTTGCGTATTGGTACATAATTATGATAGACCTTTCTGGCTGTTGAAAACATGGAGCCGATCGCATTGGCGAGTAAACTAGACATGCATGTTAATTGTTTAATATATAACTCCCAACACATAACTCACACTGTCTGATTTCATGTTGCTGCATGTATAATTTGCCTTTCACCTTCACACAACTCAACGTAATAAATGTCACCAAACGTATACATGTATAGATAAACTACTAGGCTGACCTTGTTACGTTCATGGAATTCTTTATCCAAATTATATCGTTAGACCATAACTGTCTGTCTTCAATTTTTAGAGGAACTGATCTCTGTAGGGGACTATACGGTGTATAACCTCTCTTCGTCATGAACTGTATAATACCAGTCCCAACGTTTGAGCTTTTATGGTGCATCCATTCCATTAATAGAAATTTAACATCTACCTCTTCAAAGAACTTCTTTCCACCTAACATCGCTTTCAGCTCATACGTTTCTATATCCATTTTGATAAAGACAGATTTATTCCTGAACATCGGCACTAAATCATCGAGTAAAATAGCAACAGAGCTATTTTCGTCACTAACACCAGTTGTGTTCTTCACTTCGCCAACCATTTGAAGGCCGCCAATATTTTTTGTATCCTCCTTGAATCCAACGGTTTCAGCTTTGTCAGAGAGGGCGTTCCAGATCAGTGTTACCATTTTAGTAAGATTTCCCTTCTGAAGTGACGTCGTCAGCATCTCGAGGTTCTTCCGGTTGGCATCAAGCGCAGTAACCTGTCGACCGAACTTGGCAATGGCAAGGGTATACACACCAACGTTGCATCCGAAATCCAAGAAAACTGTATCTGGAAGACCTTGGATTATGTTAACCACTAAACGTATAAGATCACCTTCCCAATTACCTTGGTTAATTATGGACTTGGAAACGTATATATCTATTGCAGGATCGTACACACAGATCGGAGTGTTTGCGATTGGTGGAATATTAAGAACTACGCATTTGTGAATCTGTTTTGCACTGGAATAGTCTGCAGAAGTGTTGAAAACGCGCACACTGCTTTTGAATATTAACGTCGCAGAAGTTACTGGCTTTGTCACAGCATCTGTCTTAGTAGTTACTGGTGTTGTCTCTGTTGCTGTCTTAGAAATAAATGGCTTTGTCACTGCAGCTGTCTCAGAAATTACTGGNATTTAATGTCTGTTAATAATTGTCATACCCAATGGAGCGTATGTTTTATTTGTCATGGTATGCCATTGAATGTGTCCTATTGAAATAACCTCGTACGATAATACTTATGTATTTCCGCTAAGTCTGTCAAAGGATCGTCTACGCTTGTCAAATTGTTATCCAATACCAGACCACTAGGACAGAGTGTTATCTTATATCAGGCCACTAGGGAAAATTGTTATCTTATATCAGGCCAATTGGGCAGATTGTTATCTTACATCAGGCCACCAGGGCAGCTGGAACGATTGAATATGATCATAAGTTGGCATGGCTGGTCCTTAAATTCAGACTCAGGATGCTTATTACTGACTAGACGTTTCTCATTAGGAACACCACTACATGCGCGGGGACATGCCATCTGAACATACAGTATCCTGAACTTATTCCTCATGTCCCTCTATCAGCAGAGAAAATATAAGTATTAAGATTGTTTATGTACATACTTTACACATTAAACCTGTTTTCGAATTGTAGCAAACTTACGGTTTGTGTATTAATCAGAATGTAGTACAAGAAGGGCATGGGTATTAACTATTTAGCTAGTGAAATATTGGTCGTGTCTGCACATTTTATCCGGTAAATGGGTCTAAGAAGGATAGGATTACCTGGCATTGCAGACACTTGGAATTAATTGAGTGGTTTGCCGATATAAATGCGAGGCAAAATGCAAAGCTACATAAACAGAATCCTGGTTTTATCGATTGAAATGTGTCATCTTCTATAGTTGCCCTGGTTAATAAAATATCCTCTGTTGTTTATATTGTTTATTTAGTTAATACATGTGGAGTTGAAATATTATATTTTATTAAAGGAAATTATTGGAATCAGATTCAGAGTACAACAACTTTAAAAAAAAAACAGGTACCCGGCTCCTCATGGTTCACTTTTACAGATCATCATTATGCAGCAGTGGTGTTTAAAGGATAGCATTACTTTAAAAGGTAACGCAAGAGATTACAATCATAATTTATGTCTTTTCTACAAAGTTTAATGCGATGTAAGGTTTTGCGACGCAAGAATGTCAAACAAAGTACTGATACGCAAGTTTTGCCTCATACAGCACTTATGATCGTGTTTAAAGAAAACTCTTATTCGTTTAACATCATTGATGAGCAGTTCAGAAAAACAAGNATTAAAGAATAAAAAAAAGTTTCCCTCAACTGGACTCGAACCACTGACCCCTGGAATAAAAGTCTATCGTTTAGACCACTTGACCATCCGTGCTCATACAATGAGAGATGTATTTGATAATGTATATAAGCAATCCTCGAAGTATGAAAAAAATATAACGACAACAACAGAACTCCAAATTATTTAATCGTTTAATTTTGTGAATTTACCAAAACGTGAAAAGGTCTCTTTAATGTCTTCAGACTTGCAAATTGAATGAGTTCAATACACTGTCAGATCTTACATCATGAATAACTTACAGGTTTATCTGTTGCCTGTTAGCCTTGGGCCAGTAGATTTAAGCCCAGGAGACTCAATTTCGAAAGTTGGTTACAGTTGGGCTAAAAAGTAGTATAACATAAATATGGGGATAAACAGTGCACATACATCTCGACCTGTGCGTTAAGACACACTCTTTATAAATTTGAATGGGTCGTGTTCTTTTCAATCTTGCGATATAAAAAGCTATAACATAATTTTGAAAACTGAGTTGCGTCTGAGATTATGCAATAGCGAACAACTTCAGTGCCATAAGCGCTTTGGTATAATGTTATATTTGACCGTACGATTATTAAACCTTTAACATAACACATTTATCTAAATCTTAAATTTGTAAAAATTCCAAAGTATGCATATACTGTCCAATTACCCGTTATAATATAAAAAAAATATTAAAAATGAAGCTTGAACTCTGGTATATATTGTTGGGACGCTTTGGCCATAGCATGTATTAATAGTTTGCATTTGTCTATTGTTGAAGATCGTGTACCTTTAACATGATGAACGGGAGGGCTTGTGCGCGTGATATTTCGTTTATGTTATTACATCCAATATTTATAAGAACCATGGCGAACACCTCATAACTTTACATTGTACTTGTGAAATCTGATACGGCTTTGGAAAATCTCGGTCTGTTGCAATCGATACCCCTGCAAAGCTTGTTTTTGTATATGATAAAATAGGTTTGCAAATACGTCCTTTGAATTTTGGGCTTGCTATTTTAAGATTTTGTGCAATGTGAAGAACATATTGGCAATGCAAATTATTTTCAATGAATAACTTAAGTCGGGCAGACTTAGCTGATATCTTATAAACATGCTTTCATGTCTAAAACTTCCGTGTGTAACACAAATGCCTGATATATATTTGTTATTCCAATTTTCGGAACTGGACATCCGATCGTTAAACTAATACTAGATTTGCACACTCTAAAATAATGAAAAGAAAATACACCTACAAGCTTGCCATTATTTACGTTATTGATAATACACTTTAAGTTTTTTTAGATGTGTATTTATATTCTTTTCCTACGAGACATGCTTTACTGGTATATACACGTAACAGCATGAGTTCTTTTGCTAAGTTTGATGAATTATCATTTTCTGTTTGAAACAAGCCTAATAAAATCGAGTAATACATAACATTTTTTAATTATATTTATTTATGGTTTTGAATTCATGTTGCATTTTATTATGTTTGTGTGTTGTTGTTTTTTTTTCATTAAAAAAGTGTCGATCATATGTACTGCAAATGAGACATTAAGTATCGTCTTATTATCTACCATGTCGTACTTTATATGATCGCATTTTCCATATACTCATTATAAGTATTATGGATATGTGAATAATAAAGCACAAACATGTAGTACCACATGCAAATGGGGGAACACACCTTCATATATTTGCAATACACCTCATTCGTTTTCTTATTTCATTCAAATGTTTACAGCACGCAGCGGTTACATGTTATGAAACTGCAACTAAATCGCATGTTAAAACCCACTTAAAAATGCTATGATTTATGTCAAGGCCTCAATTTCATTGTGGAAAAGTATACCGTACTTAAGCATGACCTACGTGCATGTTAGCGCTGAAAACATGACAGTGCGCCCTTAGTTTTCAAACAAACAGTTGAATACGTATTGTATCTTTGCAATCTGATACAACGCCCGTGAATCGCGGTCTGATAAAATCAATATCCCCGCCAAGCCTGCTCTACATTAATATATTTTGCATACCAGCAGGCTGAATATAGTTTCTTAATTGTCCATGACAGCAGGAAGATAATTATCGAATGTGTAGAATTTCCAACGACTAACCAAGAGAGTATTAACAGTTAAGGACAAACAGTTGCATGACATGGTGGTCTGATGTGTCATTATACAAGGATATTCAATACGTATTTCTTCCGATCATATTATTGTCCTGCCATGGTAAATGTTTTGCAATATGTATTGGATTATACATCAAGCCTTTTCGGCAAACTATTTGTATGATCAAGAATAAGGAACATTCATGAACAACAGGCTTTACATTGTAGTTAAGATCTTGTATCCTGTTCCTTGTAAACGCCTATGCGTCATAGTGTGTTCTTCAGTAGCTATGTGAATCATATTATATACATGTCAACTTGTATAGACAGCTATTGTATTCAAGTAGGTCATGGTTGTATTGATTGCTGAATATTTGCTTGGAGAGAATTCTTAAGTTAATAAGTTACAGGCGCGATTATGTCAATTGATTATTTAAGTCTATTATAGTGTCCAGGTGATCATTTTCGTCGTCATTTTAAAGCTTTCTGGTAATGCGATCATTTTAAGTATGGCAGTTAGAGCAGGTATAAATTCCAAATTTTTCAGTGCATATTTTGCCCAAAATCATGATTTTGGTTAACCACTGAAAACTTCACGTATCATTGCCTTCAATACGTATATGTAAGGCAAACGTATAATGGTGTTAAAATTTCAACCTTTTGGTAAATCATGACACGTAAGAAATTTTGTAAGAATAACGTAATGACTGTGTTATTATTTTCTTAACGTTATGTTCAACACATGAATTTGCGGGGTATAGAAATCGCGCTATTTCGATTGCCTATGTGCTCTCGCAGTCTTTATCTAACCCGGTCCATGTAAAAAAAAACTACTTATTTTTAACCAGAACATAAATTGTTGCTCAATAATTTAAAGAAAAGTAATGAAGTATTAGATACACATAACACAACATGTACATGATTCTAGGCTTGTTATTCATTAGCAAGGCAAACACAATTATAAAGATGGTTGCCAGTGCAGCAACCAATTGCGAAAAAAAGAGACATATTGTTGTTATCTCTATAACATAAATATGAAGATAAACAGTGCACCCACATCTCGACCTGTGCTTTAAGACACACTCTTTATAAATTTGAATGGGTTGTGATCATTTCAAACTTGCGATATAAAAAGCTATAACATAATTTTGAAAACTGAGTTGCGTCTAAGATTATGCAATAGCGAACAACTTCAGTGCCTTCAGCGCTTTGATTACTTTTACGCGATTGTTTCAATATTTCTTCAGCTTCTCTGAATACTTCATACAATTACCATCGGATATCATCTGTGAAAACAATTATTTTGTAGGTCAGTAACCATATCGAAAACCTTACACAGTTTAATCTCGGAAACGTACGGAATCCGGATAGTGTTATCTATAATCTCATCGTTCTTTCATCAATGGCGACACACGAAGAGATACACGATATTTTTCGCGACAGTCGCGGCGACGCACGATATTTTGCGCGACAGTCGCAGCGACGCACGATATTTTGCGTGATACACGAAACGACGCGTGAGAATGTACCACGAAATATCGCCCTTATGTAGGTAGCCCAAAAGGCGATATATCGTGTTAAATATATCGTGTGTCGCCGGGACCGTCGCGCAAAATATCGTGCCTCGCCGCGACTGTCGCGCAAAATATCGTAATTTGCATTTAAATCTGCATCTTACTTTAAATTAACAAATTGCTTCTGGTGATACACACGTTGTTCAGTGGGAATACCGCCGTCCCGATTGGGCAGCTATTCAATAAAAAAGTAGCATGTAAAATTCATTTGATGGAAAAAATTGCAAACGTTTGTCTTTACACTTTCTTGAGCAATGTTGAACGGAATATGCTTTTGAAAATGGAAGCCGTGATCATTCAGAATCATCGGTATTTTAAATGTTTCAAACATAACTGTTAACAATAAACATTAGGCGGTGAATCTTTTGATTTGGTGGCATTCTGTTTCATTTCGGACCCAATGCAATTGTTCAGATCATAATCTCTGTGCTTTATTACTCGAACTTGTTATTTTCTTACCACGTGTGCTACTGAAAAGAACCATCGGGACTGTGTAGTATGGCCCATACAAGTGGCTGCGACCTGTGTTTATGATCCCTTAATGTTATATAAGCACGTGCACTATTAATTATTATGTCGGTCAGTACAAAAGTTCTACTGAGAACCACCAACTGTGTGTCTGTTTTATTATCCAATCATGCCCCTAACCTCCAATATCCTGAGTATTACCAGACACAAACTTTATATAAGCACGTGTCGTCTGTCAAAACAATAATGGTATAGCTCAGTAAACATATTGAAGTAGCTCACATAGTTAATTCGCATATATGATCCATATATGATCTCGGAAACCAGACTTGCTTTAAACATTTAAAATAACGATTTTTATTTTCATAAAAATTGCTAAACATATTGAGAACTAATATACCGTACACATACGGCACCAAATATAAAAAAGTTTGACATTTCAAATACTAACAGATATTGGTTTATTTTCACAAAATTGACTTTCTCTTTTCTCGATATTCATAAAATATCGTGTTCATGTTGCATGAACTCTAAATATACATTAAATTTTGTATTGGTTGTTGGACAAGAATATGTACACGAAACTTGTGTGCAGTCAGTATTCAATACAATAATTTTTTCAATAATGAAGGAACTGAAACAGCGTAACGGTAACGATACAGCGTGTTTAAATTATATTTTATTAAGAGGAAATGTCAATGCCAAATAATTCGCCAGATACCCAGGTACTTAAGTTGAAATTCTAAACAAAACTTTGAATGGAAATTAACTGATCTCAATGTTTTACACGCTACGAAAGTTTTATTTATAAATAAATACACCTTCGCCAATATTCGCATGCTTTTTATCAGGACAAAGAAATTCATTTATTTTATCTAGAACTTGTAACCGAAAATAGCTGTACACGACGCGTGCAAACCGTGTCAGGTGATTTACGCATGTTGAAATATAACTGTCCTGATTGGGCGCTTATTTCATCAAATCTTTAAATAGAATCATGTATTACCCACCCATAATTTGTCCATTTTACAAATGGAAATCGGGTATATTTGGGATTATCGAGTAATGGCTAAAGATGGGAGAAGTTGTATGCGATTGAAAAGTTGACACGTATGTATCGGGGAACCCAGAGCCTCGGGATAATACGATAACTACAATCAGTTATGAGTTCTCCGTGGCTTCAAACTGTTAATTGCATAATCAAACACGCAATTACCACACCTCCAGGTGCGGTATCCTACAGCTACGTGCGAACACGGGTTTCTTTTATACGCGGCGTTTACAAAGACAGAAAACACTGTCATGGGCATGGGTATGGATTAGATTTTGAAATTTGAAAAAGGAGACTCTTTTATATCTGCTAATAATACATAATCCCATATTGTTCTACAAACGAATTATTTTTATTTTTCGGTAGTAGGGTGTGCTTCGCTAGTTTATGTCCAAACGTAGTTAATCTACATTTAATAAACATTATGATTCGGAACTTGTAATCAGTTTCTATCCCAGATAAATTATAGTTTATAAGATAAGAGTGACTCGGCGTCATATCACCATCAATTTCCTCGGGCTCATGCCAAGGCGTGTCTCGGCGAACAGACGCGACGACTCGGCGACAAATGGTCGATGCCGAGTGGACTCCGCGAACACTTGATGTCGTCAAACTCCGCAGATCGCGGAATTTGTTGATTTTGCGTGAGCTGTACTGTAGATCTCAATTTAACTTGATCAAACATTTTTTTTGGACATAGACCGAGTTCGATTAATAAGTCACCAGGTCACATCTATAAAAGACCTGGTTACCACTGTAGAGGCTATATTTATGACACAATCCGGAAAAAACTGAGAATGTTTATCTTGTCAATAAGTGTTTTGAATCATTTATCACTTGCGTCCGAAAACATTGTCACCTGGTCAACTCTTAGAAAAAAAACATAAAGAATCTAATGGACTCAATCTTTATGAAATTTGGTAAGAATGCTTATATTGACAATCTATAGGATGCATTCGAATCTGAGTCACTAGCGTTCAAAAACGAGGTCATCCAGTCAAGTCTTAGGGGAAAAAATGTAAATACTTGAGTAAAACATTTATGACTTAATCTTGATGAAACTTGGACATAATGTTTATCTTGATATTGTTACTCTTAAATTGAATCATGTCCACATACATCCCAAAACAAGGTCATTAGGTGAAATCTTTAAAATACTTTTTACCACCGTAGAGGCCACATTCATGACTCAATCTTGTTGTAATTTGGTCAGAATGTTCATCTTGGCCATATGTAGGTTGAATTTGAATAAAAGTCAGGTATGTCACAAAACTAGGTCACCAGTTCAAATCTTAGTAAAATCTTGGCACCACTATTAAGGCCATGGTTATGACTCAATCTTGATGAAACAAAGTCAGACTATTTTCGCTGACAATATTTTCGAATCTGGGTATTATGCGTACAAATCAAGCGCATAACGACACATCATTGAAAATTCTTGTTCGCGTCTGGATCAGATAAAAAACCAGGTCGGCAGGTCAAGTCTTATAAACACTTGTTACCAATCAAAAGGCCGTTTTTATTCCTTTATGACTCAGTCTTGATGAAACTTGATCCGAATGTTTATCTTTACCATATAAAGGTTATGTTTAAAACTGGGTCAGGTTAGGTCAAACACTTGATCACCAGTTTAAGTTGTATACAATTGGTGTTAAGGACGTACGCGGCAGTTTCGTTTCACGCAAATTTGTTTTCACTGAAACACCGGTTGCGCAATAAGTATATGCGTTTTCGGATACTTAAACACCGGTTGCGCAATAAGTGTATGCTTTTACGGATATTCAAATCAAAACGGGATGGATANAGGGACCAATTTAGCGAAAAATGTTGTCAGTATTGGACACTAAAATAATATACATTTTTAAGTATGTCGGACTAAAAAAGTGCTTGAATTTGGATTTTTTACCCTTGAAAAGTGCTTAAAAAGTGCTTGAATATCATTCAAGAAAATCTGTATGAACCCTGCCATTGTTATGCCCCACCCTAAAATATGTAGACCCCCGTCCAGTTTAATGCCTTGTATCTTGTAATTTCTTTGGGTGTAAGACAATTCACCCCCAAGACAATTCACCCCCTGGACAATTCATTCACAGAATTTGATTTTTTGCCCCCTTCGTAGGAGAACCGTGACTTTGTACGTAGAATCAAATAACGATAAAACTGTCCACCAACACTTAGTATGTAGAATCGAATAACGATAACACCGTCCACCAATACTTTGTACACAAATGATGAAGATTAATGCACAATATGTCCGCACTTCCGCACTATATTAACACTAGTGTCTATGGGTTAGACAACATCTATTTATACTTTCGTTCAGTTCAGTCTTTTATGTTTAGAGGAACAGCTACTGGTACGGGAGGGTAATTGTTGTGCCAAGCCAGCCAATAATACTTTTCGAGCGCAATCGAAACTGAATAGCAAACGGCTACAGTGCTTTTCAAACACATAAAGTTCAGGATTCTTCGGAGTCTTAAGTAATGGACCCAATAATGGCCAACAGTTTATGATCACTTGAGTTTTGGTAGCAGCATCTAATATGCTGTAATCGCTGTTTGAGATATGCTAAAATCGCTGTTTGAGATATTCTTCCACTGGTGTGCAATGTCTGGTAGTACAGATTGTCTTACTTTGTCCAATGATGAACACTCGAGGAGGAAATGACTAGTTGTTTCTGTTTCTTGCTGGCACAATTGAAAGTCTGATTGATGTCGTATTGGTTGAAGTTTTTAGGTATAGATTGTAGGTAATAAGTACCAGTTGCCAGACACAGTTTAACTTTCATACGGTCCGAGTCTCTAGCTGTGATTTCTGGAGCGAATATAGGTAGCACTTTCCCTTGTCTGAATACTTCGTCACACAAGAACGTTAGAGTTGAATGCAGCTTCAAGGGACCGTTGACCTTGGTTGAATAGTATGTATTCACCGCTTTATACAGCTTAGTTTTCCATGTGAATTTCGATGGCATGCCCTAAACAATATCTTCGAGCGAACCCAACTCATACTTTTAAAGATTTTACGTATTTCAGTTACCCAACTATTACTGTCAATGGTTTTCACATGAATTTGTCTGATTAGAATCTGCTTTTCAATGCTGTATTCATCAAGCGAACAAATGTTATGTAGGAATGCGAGAGCATGAATATGAATTTGTGCTTGTATAGGGAGGTGCCCCGTTATGAGGTAAATTGCACAGTTTGCTGTCTGGCAGCCTTGTTGCAATAATTCAACTGTCAGCTTTATTACCCAAAAGGTTGCTGAGAGTTGCAATGCGCCGTCTATTGTCCAAACATCGTCGTATTTTTTAGGGTGCATGCTAACAGGCCTTGACACTAACTTTTTTGACAGGGTTCCCGGAGGGAACCCTACTTTTAACTTTTGGTGACCCTCGCCAAAACTAGGGTTCCCTCCTGTTTCGACGCACAGCGTAAGGGCAAATAAGTACAGTTTCCACGTCCAAGTTGTTCAAAAGAGAAAGCCTTACCTATAAGTAACAGCATAAGTGATTTATCTACATAATGAAGGTGAGCAGGAGGAACATTGCTGCATTTGTGACAAGAGAATGCCACCTGCTGTAAACCTGGCTTTTGTTGTGGAGTTTGCACAATGGGCACAGTGTCACTGTGATAAATGCTCTCATTGGACTCATCTCAAATACTGTACAAAAAAGAGTTGTAAGGTGTGAGTCTGCTTTTCTTTGTCCCCATTGTGACCCAGAAACAATAATCCAAATTTATCAACTTCAGTTGTTCATGACATTTTTAGTTGGATTTGTTCAAGTTGATTAATTGTTCAATAATAATTTTCTAACAATAGATTAGTGCCAAATAATTTCCATATCTTCAGAGGAATAACATAAATTTATTATTTTGTTGTAAATAGCAAACAATTTTAGCTGATAATAATGACTTGAAACATTTATAAACAGACAGTTACGGTACCCTTTCAAGACAGTGACACTGTGTTTACAAAAGATAAGCTCCCATGGCGATTTTAATAAATGCGCCTGTTTCTCGTACACATGACTTTCAACTTCACTTTTGCAGACGTGTAAATGGAGCCGTTTTACATGCATTTATTGTCGTTTTCTTCAATATTTGGATTATGGACGATGATTATCAATTGATAATCTNTAAAACACAAAAAAATCAAACATTATCAAAACGTCCTAAAAATGTATGATTTACTTAAAACAAAATGTCAGTCAATGTAAACATGAAAAAATCAAGATTGATTTCAGTATTATTACATTATAGTGGCGTATCAAAAACTAATAGGTTATTATAATTTCCAACAAAACTTATGAAAGATACCGATGGTATGGTTATATCATACATTAACCGTGTGTTTATATTGATTTGCGTATACATTTTCTTACCAATTCCAATAATATATAACTGCTAAAAGATACATTTATGCATAACAATGGAATGCCTTGAATTGGTCAAGTCATGTAAAGAATTACAATTAATACCGTTGATGTACCCCTTTAAGTGTATTATATACATATTGTTTTTAGTTGGATACTGCCTAATGTTACTGATCTCGATACATATTATTAATTATTTGGGTCTTCATTTAAATGTAAATCTTCTTTTTACATTGGCATACAGCCTAACAATGGTCAAGTCATGTTAAGAATTACAATTAATATCGTTGATATGCCCCTTTAAATGTTTTGCTCACATCTTGTTTTGGATGCAGCTTTAACCTACTTTTACGAATCCGGATACACATGTTTTGTGTTTAATTTAAATCTAACTCTACTTTTGCTTTGACATACATGTACTAGAATTTGTTTTGAACTTAATTATGTACATTGTTTTGATTGTTTTAAATTGTATTTTACTACATGCCGATAAACTTCGGTTGTTATCAAACGACCCTGGTGACCTATGTTTTTCTTTTAATATTTGTATAAAGTAATAAACAATGAAACATGTGGGTCAGTTTGGACAAAATCTAGGTGTGGGAAAGACTTTAATAATAAAAAAGTAAAATGCATATAATTGATTTTCATATGTGAAATTATGTTGTTGTTGTTTTTGATAAATTAATGCCCTGAAAATCAATTAATGTTTTTGTTTATGAATTTGCAGTTAAGTTATATCAGTATTATATAAACAGAGAGCGATAGTAGTTTTTTCGACAGTTTTTTCACTAATTTACTCGATTTGTGTGTGTTTGCCTTTTTTTAAATTTAAACTTATGCTAAACTAGGTATGTTGTTTAAGTGCGAATAAAAAAATAACAACACTGGTGACCCATGATTTTAATTTTATTTTTCTATCCACAACAGATGGTTCTAGCTATATACCAAAAATTATCAAATTCTAGGTGTAAGAAAATTTGCATTGAAACTGCCGCATACGTCCTTAATGACAAATAACGGGACATCCTGGTCCTCTTGTTTTAATTTTTATCTTGTATTCACAGGTTGGACACAGACTTGCGGAATATATCTATGCGCTACTTCAACTGCTTGCTGTAAACACTCATTCCTCCCCACGTGGACTGTTTGCTGCACAGGAGGCACTGTTACTCCGTCTCAAGGAACTACATCTACTCCGTCTAAAGGAATCACTTCTACCTCGTCTCATGAAACCTTCTCTACTCCGTCTAATGGAACCACCTCTACTCCGTCTACTGTAATCATTTCTAAAGAGTTGGCTTGGTGGGAAATCATGCTCATTGTTGTCGGAGCCTTCGCAGCAGCAGGGATTGGGATTGAGATAATTTCACAGGTTTCCAGCAAGTGCTGTAATAACTGTTGTAATTGTTGTAATACCGGGAAATAATCCTACTACACCACAAGGTTGATGAATGCTGTACAAATATACTATGTACAGATAATGTATATGAATTTCTTAGTTTTTTGTCTCACCTTTACAAACAAAGTATCTTATGAAAGATTACCGACATGAATTACATGGATATTGTTTATAGGAATACATTTACTTATTATTGGAAATTGATAGTATCGATAAAGGTATTGTCTAGATATGTATTTCGCAGGTAAACACGGTACAAAAGAAATATATTCCGATCTATGTATTAATTACACTAAGATGTAGTACTAATGCTAAGATGTATATTATGCATTCTTTTTTTTTTCAAAACAAAAAAATGCATATTTGTATATTTTTTATCAACTTTAAAAACAGCAGTTTACCTGCAAAACATTAACAAATGAACAAATGCAGCTCATAATATTATTGTTATGTGCTTCGGTTATTTTTTCAAGACGGACCGTGGCCATATTAGCTTTTTTCTTTATTTGTATGCACTATTATTCAAATCATGAATAAACATCTGCTGGTATCAATGTTTATGCAATTTGAAATAAATTAATAAGTATAAGGCAATACTAAAGTTTAAATTATATAATTTATTATTTTCATGTTTTCAATTTATTCCATTTTACCATTTATGTTATTGTTGTCAATATCGCTGTATGTTTTTTTATTCCAAAACAAGGAATATTACCATCATAAGCATGAAGATTATAATTTGTATAATACACGTATATAAACGCATGTAGTGGAACAGTATTAGGATCTTATTAATCGATAAATTATAAAGTTAAAACGGTTTCATTATGTTCATGCAGCAAATTCATATAAATAAATGTAGAAACGTTAAATGATTCAATCAGACATCAGTTTCATTCAAAGGAATTGAATAGAGAATCTTTTTAATGATTAAACGCGATAAAAAAAACAATACAAAGAAGCACAGTGTGATTTGGTTATGGACTGATCGATACACAGACTTCATGTTATATAATATTACAGAGCAAAGCTTGATACGTATCTCCGATTATGTATTACTTTGAACAAGCTTATTGTCGTAGCACTTAGAATGGATGGTGGTTTGAAATTGTATTGTTCAGGAGACGTTAAAGATAATTTGGATAATTTCAAAGGTGCATATCGACTTTTAATAAGGTACTGCACGTTGTTAAATAAACCGTTTAAAAAGTATGTATTAATTCGACCGACCGACCGACCGACAGACTGACCGACCGACCGACCGACAGACAGACAGACAGACAGACAGACAGACAGACAGACATACAGACAGACAGACAGACAGACAGACAGACAGACAGACAGACAGACAGACAGACAGACAGACAGGCAGACAGATAGACAGACAGACATACATATAGAAAGACAGACCGACCGACCAACATACCGACATACCGACAGACCGACCAACAGACAGACCATCGGACAGACAAATAGACAGAGAGTAAGACAGACGGACAGACAGACAAACAGACAAACAGACAAACAGACAAACAGACAAACATACAGATAGACAGATAGACAGGCAGACAGATAGACAGACGGGCAGACAGACAGACAGACAGACAGTCAGAAATACATACAAACAGACAGACAGACAGACAAACATACAGACAGACATACAGACAGACAGATATACAAACTGACAGAGAGAGAGAGACAGACAGACAGACAGACAGAGAGACAGAGAGGCAGGCAGGCAGACAGAAAGACAGACAGACAGATAGACACACAAACAGACAAACAGACAGAAAGACAGACAGCCCGACAGACCGACAGACCCACTTACAGACCGACAGACATACCGACAGACAGACAGACATAACGACAGATAGACAGACAGAAAGACAAACATACAGACAGACAGACAGACAGTCAGTCAGACAGACAGACAGACAGACAGACAAAGAGATAGACAGACAGACAGACACATAGACAGACTGACAGACAGACGGACAGACAGACAGACAGACAGACAGACAGACCAACAGACCGACAGACCGACATACCGACAGACCGACATACCGACCGACCAACAGACCGACAGACAGACAGACAGACAGTCGGACATACGGACACACAGACAGACAACAGACAGCAGACAGACAGACAGTCG
>VMBQ01018500.1:17071-121996 GCA_007657795.1 Dreissena rostriformis | reverse complement strand
TGTTATCACACATTTTTTTCTTTATATTGAGTATACAACCAAGTAAGATAGGTGTTGTTTTGCCCCCCTGAGTGGTACACCCCAACACATCTGGCTGATAGACTATTCGCCATTGTATGATTTTCTGCTGCTTGTACGCAGTTCAGAATACTTTGTCTAAACTGCATCCTTCAGTACGTTCTTTCTTTGTAAATTAAAGTTTTGGTTGATGCAGTTCATAATACTTCGCTGTACTCGTGCACATTTAATAGGCAGTTGCGTCTGACTTTTCCGGTGTATACTTTTGTTTGAGAAAACAGAATGCATAGAACACTTTGTTATATTGGCATTTATAATCACACCTCTTCGTCAATAAAAATTCGTTCAAATGCACCGTAAGTAACACAGTGTTGATTCATAACGGTCTTATTAAAAAATGTAATTGAAGAATTTAAAGGCATATCACACGTTGATATTTGTCGATGTTCAGTTGAGTAAAAATCACGAACTGCGTTTACTTTTAGCTTAGAGTAGTTTTGCTTATGTTCACTACTGTTTGCTTTTCGATTTTTCAAGTTCGACGAGTCTTTCTTCAGACCGAAGTTAATGAGATCACGATTGTTTTGATTAAGTAATGGGATTGCTTCAGGCATATCAAAGGGAATGAATTTCTTGATATTCTTTTTCAGACAAAACTATCATAATTTAAGTAGATGGTACACGGTTCAAAATTGGACTTACAAACCGATATGATCTAAAACGGGATTTGCATCAAACGTGTTGGTATTCTTTTAACAATAGCTGGAAATGGTACCACTGGGTGTTGACAATTGGTATCAATTACATATTATATGGAAATGCAATCTATGTTTTGACTGTTCGCTGAATGCGTATTTATTTAAGTGCTTCGTGGAAATCGCATGCTAGAAATATAACCGTAGGTTCTCTATCGGGAGTATGTCTCTTTAATAGAATGCTTATATAAAACTAATGATCGAAAACTAAACAATTAGATTTTATTCAACGTTTTAACCTAACAAGTAGATACATTGATGGCATACTGAACTTAGATGCCCCATACTTTGAACAATATATTCACAAAATCTACCCAAAAGAACTAGTCTTAAAAAAATAAATACAGATGCTGCATATTTAGACGACTTACATCTTTCTATTAATAATAACATGATCAAAACAAGTTTATACGACAAACGGGACGACTATAGCTTTGAAATTGTGAATTTTCGTTTCCTAAATGGTAACATCCCTAAAGGTCCTTCCTATATGGTATTAACATTTCGCAGTTGATACGGTACGTCAGGGCATGTTCATGTGTTGAAGATTCTAATGACGTAACCGTATAAATTAACGAAGAAATTGCTAAAACAAGGTTTTTGTATCATAACCTACGACGTGAATTCGCTGAATTTCACTTAAAATATAGTGATTAAATTTCCAAATATAATCCTTCTTCCATTGGCATTTAAATAATGGAAGTTTGCAACCATCATTTTATGGAGATGTTTTATAACGTGTTCGCAAATGTCAATATCTTCAAGCAAATGTTAGTAATAAACTGTTATATTTAATTACATGTAGCTCCTTTTTATCAAAAGGCTATGATGCTTACGTACTTAAAACACATGCTTGTTAGTGTTCGATTCACTATATCTTTCTTATATTAAAATTTAGAATTATTAATGTAATGTCACTTTTATATGTCTGCTTCTATAATGTTCAATAAGCATAGATGGTTTTATTAGTTATTCGATTTAACAGTACTGCCCCTTTAATAATATTTGATTTTGTTACTGGTGACCTCATCGTGTTATCGCTTCTNATATGAAAGCAATATGTCAATGGACATAGAAAATATTTGAGGTGGTACCCAAACTTAAACATTCCAACGCTCACGCTCACGCAGATGCGGGGGTGAGTAGGATAGCTCCACTATATATATTTCATTTATAATAGTCGAGCTAAACAAGGACACCTGGTGACACCTCCAAAACGGGCACCACATTTTTTGCAGGAAATGAACATTTTTTATTTCAATTTTACATGTATGGCATCAACAGAACATACATGTTGGGGTCTGCTTGGGAATGGAAGCCCCCTGTGCCACCCTGTTAAATCTGGACCCCCTTATTAACATTTTATTACTTCAGGATTCATCTAGTGTAACCTTAACCAGTGATGGTCACTAAATTCTAATTCCAATCCCTAGAAATTGATAACTCAAAGTACACAACTTTAATGATTGTGTGTAAATGGACGTGTTAAAACGGTTAAACCCCATAAATATTACATCTGCAATCTTCTTGTATGTGTATGCAATTTGTCAGGTACAATGTAATGTAACATGGAATGGATTGGCTGGATATTTAATAAAGTGCTTTCCACAGGCCATTTAACGGTCCCTCACCATGGCGCTTAAATTTCGAAAACAAAGTCTGCGGGGCGCCTGTAATTTTCCGATCAGTGTATTTTTACCTGTTACTGCAATTAGCCTTTCTTAAGATCAAAGCGATATCGACTTCGTCGAAAATTTTCAAAGCCGATTTACAAACCTCTTGTCAACTACGTGTACATCTATTGCTTTACCCAACTAAAGCCCGCCTAAAGGCGGAGCGTCGCTGTATTAAAAAATCAATATTAGCCAATGAGATCGCACCCTTTGTATGATCGACAGCACTCAGATGCAGGCTGCAGTTAAATCATGCAGGCGACTCGTGACGTACATGTAATTGCCAAAGAAATCTTAACCAGTTACTTAGAAGACTGATGATGGCAACTGGCTGTAATCCTCGTGGATGTTGTGCATTTCATGTTGTCAATACTGTCAAAAAATTAACTCGACTCGTAAAGCATTTTAACAAATACTTGTTGAATTAATTAGGCAACGGTTTATGTTTTGTTGAAATCTCAAATGAGCATAATTAAATGTGTAGTTTGAAACCCACTCCCAAATCGGAATGTTAATGTTAACACGTTCGTGGTCCGAAACACACTTCCGAATCTAAATGTTAACTCGACATTAACATATTCTTGCTTAAAAAAAAACGTGATAATTTACTTTGTGTTGACCCTTTGTTTAACAAGAGCACCGTCGAGCGGATGCCAACGCTCGGCTGTGGATGCTTGGATTTAGTTTTTTTTACCTTTGACCTTAAGGTCATCATTGACCTTGACCTTTTCACCACTCAAAATGTGCAGGTCGATGAGATACACATGAAAAAAAAATAAAAAATTTGTTTGACCTTTGACCTTGAAGGATGACCTTGACCTTTCACCACTCAAAATGTGCAACTCCATGAGATACACATGCCAAATATCAAGTTGCTATCTTAAATAATGCAAAAGTTATGGCCAATGTAAAAGTTTTCCGACGACGGCGACTACGACGACGACAACACGGCAGACGAGAGGGCTATGACAATACCTCGGGTTTTCTTCGAGCCAAGCTAATAAAAAGGGCGCAAAAAATATGCAGCATGCACAACGTCGCGTCATTTGCATAGAAAGCTTGGGTGTATTGAGCGCTGTATTAACAACCTTACATAACGTCAGGGGATTTACACATGTTCAATGGCAATATTTCATCAAATCTATAAATAGTCACTTATGCCGAAATTTATTTGATACTTTAGAAAAATGGCAACGTTTGTGTCAAAGAAATTATTGAGCACTTTTATCGTCAATATTTACCAGAAAGTGCTTTAAAAAATGGAATAAACAGGATTATCAGGTAATGAATAGAAACTTGAAAAGTAGTTAGTATGCAGTAATAGAGTCTGGTTGTTATGTATGTATTGGGGAAGCGTTCGAGTCCGGATTTTACTATCTATGCGGAAAAGTTTTAAAACAATATAAAAAATACAGAACAGGCAACGCGTACTTAAACAAACACCACTCGCCGCGTTGTTCATCTCACTGTGTTTGCCTACCAAAATGAACCCCGCGATGGGTGTTCAGATCAAATGTCGCGGGGGCCATTTGCCATAAGGCGAACACCGCGGACCCATTATAGGTACCGCGGTGTTCATCGTGTTTGATAAAAATAAAATAATTGAAAATAAACGTATTGTATTGATTCCTTTCATTAAAAAGTGATAATGTATAAATTAAGCATATTTTTCTTTTCGGGGCAAGTCGGTACCAATTTGCAGAAAGAACCCATCAAGCGTTTGAATGCTATAGGTGTCATTTGGTGTTTTTAATAAATTAACAAACGATTACGAACAATCACAATCGATTACCGCATACATGCGAAAATTCCCGTCTCTATCCATTACCCGATAATCCCGTATATTTCTAATTTCCATTTTGAAATGCAAATTCTGGTAAATATTGACTATAAAAGTGTGATAGAAATGCAAAAATCACAAACGTTCGCCATATCTCTAAACTATCAAATGAATTTCGGCATATGGTTCTATTTAAAGATTTGATGAAATAAGCGCCCAATCAGGACAGGTATATTCCAAGAATCGTAAATCACCTGACGCCTAGTGCGCGCATTGTGTACAGTTCATGTTCTGTTAGCCACACATAAATACATGTATATGCCCATGACATTTTCATGGTTCTCATAAAAAGCGCGCGAAAATTGGCGTGGGTTTATTTATTTTTTAAACAAAAACTTCGTAGCGCAGACAACATTGGCATCTTTAAATTTAGATTAAAAGTTTCGTAGTGAATTTCTTCTCAAGTATACCGGGGTAGCTCGCGAATGATTCGGAGTAGACATGTCATCCGAATAAAATAAAAATCAAATACGCTGTTACATGCTATATTTAGATTTCAAGCAACATGTACATGTACAAGTCATTTTCTGGAAATCGGGAGAAATGAAACCAAATTTTGTGCAAACAAAAAGGGCAATTGTATTGATTAACACCATAAGAGTTAATAGTATTGATCATCTAAACGCTTTATTTACATTTTCGACTTCACGTACTGTCCGAATTTAAGTACGCATACATGTGCACATAATATCTACATGTAGTATATGATTTTTTTGTACATTTACATTTAAAACGCGTGATTGACCCTCGCAGACAGGTTTTTACGGTGGCTGCGCGGCATCGCAGTGATCACGGGTGTTCCCGTTAACGATAGCGTGCAATTGCGGCGATTTCGGGTGTTCGCCGAACACCGCGGTCAGTAGCGTGTCCGCCCCCGCGAAATGTCACCTGTAGCGAAAAGTGAACACCGCGGACAGGCGTTTTTGTTTAAGTACGCGGTGCCTGTACTGTATATCTTTATAAATGACTATAGCTGGGAGTATTTCTTGAAGAGTCATAGCGCACCAAATGACGTCTTTTGACGCTGTTTTTTTTAGAGTTATAATGCACCACAGAACGTTAATTGACACATAAATAAAAAAAAAATCAACGTCAGGAGGGGACACCCCTCCCCAACCACCCCTGTACGCGCCATGGCGCCTGAACAAAAATCCTGTGGAAAGCACTGCTATGTAATGAAGATTCCGGGGCGTTAATCACCTCTTTTTAGAGACACATTAATAAACGAGCCAATGCATCTTCCGAGGTGGCCCTAAGACCAGATGTTTAGAAAATACACAGTGAATTGTACAGAGTGAGTAGGGTTTATTAACTTTATATGTTTTTTCAACATATTTCGCATTAGATTAAACATCTGGACATGTATTACAATTCAGTGACGATTAATTCATCCACAAATGTACCGAAAAATAGAGTACATGTTCATAGAGTATCTTTCTTTAACACCCCTGCGATTTAGGGAGTACACTATTATGACTATAGGACAGTCCTATATGACTCAGTAGTTTAGTATAATGTAACCTGCTATGAATCAGGATGTAAAATACACTGCTATGTAATGAAGATTCCTGGGCGTTAATCACCTCTTTTTAGAGACACATTAATAAACGAGCCAATGCATCTTCCGAGGTGGCCCTAAGACCAGATGTTTAGAAAATACACAGTGAATTGTACAGAGTGAGTAGGGTTTATTAACTTTATATGTTTTTTCAACATATTTCGCATTAGATTAAACATCTGGACATGTATTACAATTCAGTGACGATTAATTCATCCACAAATGTACCGAAAAATAGAGTACATGTTCATAGAGTATCTTTCTTTAACACCCCTGCGATTTAGGGAGTACACTATTATGACTATAGGACAGTCCTATATGACTCAGTAGTTTAGTATAATGTAACCTGCTATGAATCAGGATGTAAAATACACCAACTCTAATCCATCCAAATGGCATTCACTGACTCACAACCTAAAACTAATATTAACAATCATTGAACATGGCACAAATGATCATAATTCAAGAATTTACATCAGAAATTAAACGTTAGATTCCTCTCCTCGGCAGCCGGGATGCTGACCACTGACATCTCGAAATGGAACCAGTGACACTGACGTGTGAACAATGCACGCACTTTTATAAATGAACCAAACTCGAAATGCCAAAATGGTTTAACTATCACTGATATCTTGAACTCATCAACAAAAAGCTTACCTGTCAGCGTCAATTATAAACGTTTAATATTAATTTTTCAATTTCGAAATAAGTTCAGGAAATATCTGATGGATTATGCCCCTTTCACAATGCTCTCATCACGAATATTTGTGTTGGTGTCGTCTTGTCGGATTTTGAAAAAAGCAAAATATAAGCCGGCGCGCGTGTCATGGGGAAACACAAGTCTGTCGCGGGCTTTGTGCGTTTTAGTGAAATGACATTCTTACACACAAAACAAGGTCATTCATTCATTTAATCAGCCATCCATTCATGCAGGCATCGTTCCATCCACCCTTTCATCATCCATCGGAGTGGAAGAATCACAACACAATCCGCTGAAAGGTTTTCACCCTGTAGTGTGCGCATCGAACTTTACTACTATACTAAATTTGCCCACACATAACTTACCATACGAACTCATTTCAGTAAAGTAACGTTCACAGAGGATTTAACGTCAGTCATATAATCAACGCCACGTGACGAAAGCAAAAAGTTATTGACGTCGTTGCTAGGTTACTGAAACTCCGAATGACTATAGACCGGCTGTTTGAAAATGGGCTGCTTAAAAAAACTTATCCCAAAATGCATGCGTTCTTGCTTTTCTGAGAATTTCGAACGTGAGATCGACACAGATGCTAGGAACGTCGATCGTGAGTATGACACAGACATCTGTTCGCCGGGTCATATTCTGTATTTTTCAATACCAGAAGGCCTTGCTGAGGCTTTCATCGAATGGGAACCAGAGGAGGCTTCAATTGGACTACGTGAATACATGTTCCTTTACAAATTCGTGACGAATAATTTGGTCGCCCACTTGACGTTACTTACAAATTCGTGACATACTACCTTGGGGATGTTGTTATTAAAGGGTGGGTGCCAGAAAAGAACAAAGTACTATTTCTCGAAGAAACGGATGGCAAGAATGCAGCAAATCATAATTGGAGGTGAGTTGGTAGTGGAGACGCATAGATCTAATGAAAGTAAATATGTTAAGTCGACTGAAAACTGTTATATATTTGTAGTGCGAATACAATCAACCTAGTCTAACCTTCGTGTGCTGATTTCGTACTCGTAGCCAAATAAATGCATCTATAAGCAGATCGTGTATATTCGTGGGTACTCGTATACCTTAGATAATATAAAGTAAACAAATTCATAATACTGGATACGTTTTAGTTATCGCTAGCTTTTGGCAATGCCCGATAGCGTAGTGGTATGCGTGTCTACCTCATCCAAGCGATTAGGGTTCGAATCTCGAGTTACAGTACACAATGGCATTTAAATATCCAATTACGTTTTGCTTCCAAAGCAATATTTAGATGCAGGATGATCCACGTTAATATACAGTCGACTCTTGTTGTCTCGAACTCGCTTGGCCTACATTTGCGGTTGGATCGACGTCTCCTCGAAAGACCATATTTTTTTATTGTTTTATACTCACATATATTTTTGACATTTGGCTCGAATTCACGGTGTTGTCTCGATTGAACTTCGTGTTTTGAGTGAAACATTTTCATGTTTTTTTTATTGGATTGTGTTTGTGCCAAGTGTGTTCATTACAAGAAAAATATCAAAATTAGAAAGCCCTTCTAACGTACTTTATCCTTTTGTCACATAGATTTCAAAAGTTGCCAGTTCAAGTTATGAAAAAAATGCCGGAGATTGTCTAAGTTTAAGGATCGTTGGAAAATTGCGTGCAATATCAATCTTTGTAATACGCACAAACTGATACGGTAGCGAAATTTCATCGATTATTAACAAATTCATATTAAACATTTTATATGTATTAAATCTATTGGTTGTGAACTATACTATGTTCATTAAAGAGCATCTATATTTCATCCAATTTGAGAGAATAAAAATAAAATTTTGATAGAGAAGCACTTAAAATTTAATCTCTATATTAAGTTCATAAATACATGAATAAAAAGAGACAAAAAATCCGCAGTTTATCCCTTTTTGATCGAGACCGAAGACACGATGAAGAAGAAAGTGGATAATCCATTGAATCTAACTGTATGCATCGGTGTATTTTCTGACATCGATTTTCAATTATAAAATCAAAATGTGGGACAATCGAGAGTTATCAATTTTCATTTTGGACAGATAGATGCTTCGTATGCTCTCCGAAAGGGGGAAGTTTTAAGTCGCCGCCTTGTCGATCCATCCGATTTTTTTTTAAATTTTGATTGAATGGAGTTAGCGGGTGTCTGAAACGAATTTCCCTGATAATCGTTTCCGTTCTACTTGATTTCCTCCCGTCCGCCATTATTTTCCTCTATTCGTCCGTCGCACTTTTCTTTTCTGCGCGAGATCGCAGACATGATCCGACTATGATGAAACTGCATTTGCAGCATCCCTATAGACTGGAAGAATCGCTGCCTGGTCGTTCCGGTCCAATGATTGTTAAGGGAGTTATTGACAGTTGATTATTACTATTGTTTTGCTTATGTTTTCTCCGACAGACACCCCAGTTACTCATGATTCAAATTTGAAAGTTGATTTTATGCACATTCCTTTAAGGGTGGAAATGCTGATTTTCAGGTCGTTCCGCTCCGTTCGTTTTTTCATGGAGTAATTGTACTTTGAATAATAATTTCTGTCCGCGTAAGATCTGGGACACTTATGATACGAATTAAATGAATTTTCATATGCAGCATCGCTATTGAGTAGACATGCAGATATTTTCAGGTTGTTGCACTCTTATAATTTTTCATGTAATTATTGTCATTTGATTAATAACATGACATGTTCTAATGAGGTATACGTTTCTCTGTCCAACCACGTAAGTAATTATCCGAATATAATGAAATTGTATACGCATGCAGTTTCCCTACAGGGTGGACATGCGTACATTTTCAGGTCATTCCGATCCGTTGAGTTTTCAGGAAGTTATTGCCCATTGAATAATAATTCGTGTTTTCTTTCAAAAGATCTCAAACACATATAATCCGAATTTGATGAAACTTTATAGACATCATCCCTACAGAATTTACATGCGCACATTGACAAGTCGTTCTGGTCCCATTAAATTTCAGTTACTTATTTCCCTTTCATTATGAATAATAATGCGATATTGTATCGTCATTCCTCATGAGTGATTTTCGAGGGAGGTATTGATATTCAAATATTTTTTGTGCACGTGATATTCCGGACACAAATGATCAAAATAATAAAACTTGTATGAAGCGCAGGCTGGATATACATATATTGTCACATCATTCCGCTCAAATATCAGATCAATGAATGTAATTGTTCCAGTCCGTTGACTATTGACTATAGTTCAAGTGGTGGACTGCTCTTCGTCTTTTTTTTTGCGTTTCTTATTATATGACAAATGAGCTTTTTTTTAGTAATAGAAATGTGTACAGCGCAATAAAATATTGACAAATAATGTTTGCGCTATATAACTGTATTTTTATTTGTAATGTCTTGTTCCTATGCTGTCATTTACCCATATGTTGACACAGCTCACCATAGCGGATAATCAATCAGTTTCGCTGATTTTCTTGTTAGAAAATATTTGCACGTATAGCCCATAAAGATAAGTTTATAACTTTGCGACTTGGATATGCTCTGTTAGCTCACCACGCGCGTAACGTAGGAATTTGTTTCAATAGTCATCTACAAGGTTCTTTCATTCACTTTTTGTACTGATGATTATTCATAAACGATGAAAAAATATAGTCACTAAATGCCGCTTCTCTTGTTAACAACGTTGTACACTTAGTTATTGGATTTCATGACAAGCAATTCAAAATGAAGTATTTCAAAAACTGTGAGCATGTGTATTGTATCCGTTATGTATTCGTATAAAAACTCATTCATAAGCTTTCTTTGTGATTTTCTCTAAGCAATCAACTTAATTCTCATGCCATGTATCAAATTTTTACATTGCAGACACAGCCTCTTCCGCAGCTTCCTCCTCCTCCTCCTCCTCCTGCTCCAACGACGAGGAACAATGGTCCACTAACCAGCATCCCAAACAGATGTTCGCGACACGTTTGAATTTTACGAGCACCAAGCCTCGTCGAAATATCCATTTAAATTCTGCCGTTCATGGTGATGTCTGCACTGGTGTTGGTCGTGCTGTTCACCANGATCTCAAACACATATATTATAATCCGAATTTGATGAAACTTTATAGACATCACCCCTACAGAATTTACATGCGCACATTGACAAGTCGTTCTGGTCCCATTAAATTTCAGATACTTATTTCCCTTTCATTATGAATAATAATGCGATATTGTAACGTCATTCCTCATGAGTGATTTTCGAGGGAGGTATTGATATTCAAATATTTTTTGTGCACGTGATATTCCGGACACAAATGATCAAAATGATAAAACTTGTATGAAGCGCAGGCTGGATATACATATATTGTCACATCATTCCGCTCAAATATCAGATCAATGAATGTAATTGTTCCAGTCTGTTGACTATTGACTATAGTTCAAGTGGTGGACTGCTCTTCGTCTTTTTTTTTTTGCGTTTCTTATTATATGACAAATGAGCTTTTTTTAGTAATAGAAATGTGTACAGCGCAATAAAATATTGACAAATAATGTTTGCGCTATATAAGTGTATTTTTATTTGTAATGTCTTGTTCCTATGCTGTCATTAACCCATATGTTGACACAGCTCACCATAGCGGATAATCAATCAGTTTCGCTGATTTTCTTGTTAGAAAATATTTGCACGTTTAGCCCATAAAGATAAGTTTATAAGTTTGCGACTTGGATATGCTCTGTTAGCTCTTCACGCGCGTAACGTAGGAATTTGTTTCAATAGTCATCTACAAGGTTCTTTCATTCACTTTTTGTACTGATAATTATTCATAAACGATGAAAAAATATAGTCACTAAATGCCGCTTCTCTTGTTTACAACGTTGTACACTTAGTTATTGGATTTCATGACAAACAATTCAAAATGAAGTATTTCAAAAACTATGAGCATGTGTATTGTATCCTTTATGTATTCGTATAAAAACTCATTCATAAGCTTTCTTTGTGATTTCCTCTAAGCAATCAACTTAATTCTCATGCCATGTATCAAATTTTTACATTGCAGACACAGCCTCTTCCGCCGCTTCCTCCTCCTCCTCCTCCTGCTCCAACGACGAGGAACAGTGGTCCACTCACCAGCATCCCAAACAGATGTTCGCGACACGTTTGAATTTTAAGCTGCTCCGAGCACCAAGCCTCGTCGAAATATCCATTTAAATTCTGCCGTTTATGGTGTTGTCTGCACTGGTGTTGTTCGTGCTGTTCATCCGAGTCGTGCCTGGTGACGTGTCCAAACCAAGTCAGCTTTCGTCGTTTGACGGTTGCCAGTAGGGGCTCGTGTGGACCAACAAGTGTTGCCGTCATGTTCAGTACGTACTCGTTGGCCTTGTGCCCCGTGTAGGAGATGCGGAGCAGTCTTCGGAGACATTTATATTCAAATGCCTGTATCCTGAGTTCTGTATCCGCGTGAAGCGTTCAGGTCTCGCAGCCGTAAAGTAGGATGGAGACTACGAGGGACATGAAGAACCTGTACTTGGTGGGGAAGCTGATGGAACTGCTTGTCCACAACCTTCTCAGTCTGGTCATTGCTGCGGTCGCCATGGTAATTCGTATTCGGAACTCAGCAGTACTGGTGCCATCCGTGGACATGGTTGCGCCCAAGTACTTGAAGCTGGTCACTTCTTCTAGCTACTCGCCGTTCATGGTGATGTCTGCACTGGTGTTGGTCGTGCTGTTCATCATGATCTTCGACTTCTCCGTGCTGACCTCCATCCCGTATGCTCCTGCTCTTTCATTGAGTCTGTTGGTGAGATCTTGAAGTTCTCTGTTGGTGCCACCCATGAGGTCAATGTCATCAACGAATCTCAAGTTGGAGATGGGTCTTCCACCGATGGAGATATAGATTTGGTTATCATGGTCACGTTATTTAAAAAGTTGAATACGGAATATTGGGAACATGGCCGATGCTATGTACACGGAATAATGGCCACAAAATGTTGTGAACAATGAATATTTCCACCAATCATTATTTGAACATGCGACATAGTCAAATGACTGTTGTGATCGAGGGACCAACTATAAAATGAGAGTCGCTCTAGGGAAACGGGGTTTTATGCATGTGCGTAAAGTGTCGTCCCATATAAGCCTGTGCAGTCCGCACAGGCTTATCAGGGACGACACTTTTCGCTGTTATGGAATGTTTCGTTGAAAGGAAGTCTCTTCTACGCGAAAATCCAGTTAAGGTGGTATGAGTCGTAACTGATTAACATTCCGAATAAGAATTGCCATGGCGACCGCAGCAATGGCCAGACTGAGCAGGTTGTGGACAAGCAGTTCCATCAGCTGCCCCACCAAGTACAGGTTCTTCAACTCCCTCGTAGTCGCCATCCTACTCTACGGCTGCGAGACCTGGACGCTTAACGCGAACACAGAACTCAGGATACAGGCAATTGAACATAAATGTCTCCGAAGACTCTCCGCATCTCCTACACGGAGCACAAGGCCAACGAGTACGTACGGAACATGACGGCAACACTTGTTGGTCCACAAGGGCCCCTACTGGTAACCGTCAAACGACGAAAGCCGACTTGGTTTGGACACGTCACCAGGTACGACTCTCTGTCTAAGACTGTTCTCCATGGCACGCTAGAGGGAGGTAGACGTCGAGGCCGTCTGCGGAAAAGCTGGATGGACTTTTTAAAAGAGTGGACATCCCTTCCCATGGATGAATTACTCTGAGCAGCACACAACAGACCTGACTGGAGGAGGATTTCTGTATCGTCGTCCCTCATTTCCGCCAAACGGCAAAACCGGTCAAGCGATTGACGATGATGATGGTGAATGGAATATATTACAAACATAAGGAACGTTTTGGAAAAAATACCGCATGCATATTGTAATCACAGAGAATGTCGTAAACACGATATTTTCATAATGAAAATGCCTTTGCTGTGTACACTGGACATAATCAGATAATAATATTCAGTGCAAATTGTGACCATTTTGTTAGCTCGGTAATTGTGATATAAACATGGATACTTTTCTTCGATTTCGAGTTCCAAGAAACGTGATTCGAAAGCATGCGATTAATAATGACAACTACATTGTCGTAAAAACAGACATTGTGATGTATTGAATATAAGCCGAATGCAGCATGTATTGGGCCATGTATATAATTCAACACGGTGAAGCTGCAGAAACGACATTGTTCTCCATAACCATGCAGTGACGTCTGGATGCGTATGGTCAAGTAACCACTAGTGGGGCGATGAATATGACGCTATCGACGTCTGCTATTGTTACGAAGACAGCAGGACATTGTGGAGTCCACTTTGCAGACGATTTCAAGCTGGTGCGATGAACATCATTTATGTAAACAGCTTAGATTTATTTACTGACAAGTTATTAACACTAGTGTGCGACGAAGTATTATTCTCAAGCACGAATAGGACTAAAATATATATGCATAATTGTTAACTAAAGTTTTGAGTTGGTTCTGTTTAAAGGAATTAAACAAATATAGAGACATATAATTGATGTTTTCAAAACACATCGCATGGTAAATGCCAATGCATGGAGGTATTCTTAGTATAGATCGCGAACATTAACACATGACACTCACGAAATCTATAAATTTAAACTGGTAGGCGCTTACATGCATTCTGTATTCAGATTCGGTTTTTGTTCGTGGTTATTCTTGATTTATATGGTGCAACAGTATTTAAGTGGATGTATTATTCATATCTATATTCATGCACAACTGACAATGTCAAGTTAATGTTAGTTAGTTATATAACTGGTGGCCTTTATTTAAATTATGTTTTGTAAGACTATCCTTAAGCTGGTGTTTCGAACGCTGTAAACGAATAGGAAACAATAACCGAATGAGTTGATATAATAGTATAATAGTCTAGTAAGCAGAATTCGTGTAGATATCCAGAGAACAACATACAAACACAGTGCCAGTATTATCAAATCTCTTCTGACAATTCGTAAATGAATTTCTCAAAATAATAAAATTCCCCTGTCTGTTGCTGTTTCTTGACAAGTCGATTCTGTCGAATTTAACATATTTTAAACTGATACACAATCAGCAGAGGCGTCGAATGGTAACATATTTAAATACTCTTTGAATTCAAAAATGATTTTACGTAAAAGGGTATTCGACATTTTCAATTCATACTATAAGTCAAAACTTTCATATGTGGTTCTTAGAACACCGAGCTTAATGCATGTGCGTAAAGTATCGTTCCAGTAACTGTTTAGCAAGTGCAGTCCGCACAGGCTAATCAGGGAAGACCCCTTCCTCGCAGACTTGATTTTCATTTAGAAGAGACTTCCTTGAAAAACAAAAAATCCATAAAAACGGAAATTGTCGTTTCTGATTAGCCTTAGCTGACTGCACTGGCTAATCGGTTTATGAAACGATACTTAACGCACATGCATTAAGCCCGGTTTTCCAGAGCGCGACCCAATCTTTTTCATACACATGCGCACATCAAATATGTATACATCAACGATTTGTTCAACTATACAACAATAACTTTAAAGCACATCTGTATTTATATATGCTGAATTCGAATACATTTGGTTATTTATAAACGGGCGGGTTGTGTATTTGATTGAAAAAAATGCTGATTTTGCTATATTTGTTAATTTTCTATCATTAGTAGCCGGGATGTTTTTCAATTAAGCGTGCAGACTTACACCTATTGGGGGAATACTTTGGCGTCCACTCAATGAAGAATATCGTTTCCTATAAATGAAAATTCCTCTAAAAGCATAACCATCGTGTTAAATATTGTGTATTTTTATTATCTAATCCTTCGTATATTTTAATAAAACATGGATTTTTCGGGTCCGTGTTTACGTATCCGCGTGTTCATGCGTTGCCTTTTCCGATTAAGGTGGACGCGTTTGCATTCTTGATATGTTCGTGGGTTAAATTAAACAATGTTCGTTTCGACGACTCCGTCAAACCAAAACTATTTTATCGGAAGATTCACATATATTTTTGTTCTACACTACATTGAACGTAAATATTCGGACGAAATTTGCGCACTCGGAATACAGATAAGCAAAACGGCCCGTATTGCTACGCCTAGAGTAATACGAATACGCACTTGGCCACCTAAAAACAAAGCTTTCCACATAGGACATTAATAATATTTATTTTCACTAACCCGTGTGGACCCTATACGTTTTTGGTATTCAAGTTTGATTTTTCGATTATTTTATTGATAGTCGATCATATTCGATAGTTTTATGTTTACATAAATAGAAGGAGATCTTGCATAGCGATTTGGAAGATGTCTGTCATTAAACATCCTTATTAAAGTGGAAAATAACTCGTGTAAAGAAAAAGAACGTTATCGCAAAAAGTGCAGACGTACATAACCTATTTGTTTTGGGATGATGGTAGAAAAAATCATCATTTTAAGCCTAATATGATTGATTTTTTTCCCGTTTTTGTCGCCACGTTTTATTAGAGTTTAAATGTATACACGTATGTCATAAGAACCATCCGGGTCAAATTCACTCGCAAAGATGTTTAAATAGAAAAATAAAGGTTTCTGGTCCTCCCAAGAATTACGTTAAAGAAGAATTGCCGTTGTTTAATGGCAAATTATCCTTTATTGCGTTTCACAAGATTGTTGCGTTGAATTTGGGTGAACAGTGGCACCATCTTATACATTATTTCGTTTGATAAAGCTTATAGCCTTAAAACCAACTAATTGCTATTTCATGGTCTCAAATCTGCAAACAAGAACTGTGTTGTCCAAATTTGTCCTAATGTAAACTCTTGAAATACATGGGCCTTGTAAGAATTAGGACAACCATACCGCGTTCAGACACATTTATCATAAGCACAACACTGTCAAAGATGATGAAATATAACAATCACGATGTGGCAGCGTCGTGCGATGAACGCAAATACACACATACATAGAACGTCCTTTGGGAAACATATGTTAAACAAATTACCTCGTAATGTTTCCCATCAATATTCTTGAAATATACAGAAGATTCATTAAAGGGATAGCAGGAAACCAACAAAGGAAATGCGACACTGATAAGATTTCAAACACATTTGTCTCACAAACAGTATAGGTCGTATGAAAACTGATACACGAGATTTTCCTAAAACAATGTTGGAACGAAAATGAGTTAATGGCATTTGAACATGATTTTGACTACACTATGCATCTCTATTTAAGTTTGCGCCTTTGATATATAGTTCTTATACGCATATGACTTGCGTTTTTGTGTTGTATTATAAAAATAAATAAAGATCCCTCGTTAATACGAACAACAAAACAAAACAATTGCCAAATTTTGAGCTTCAAGAGATTTAAGCAACTTACGCACATTGTTGTGTTTTTTCTACTGAACATTAAAAACAATCAATACATTTATGAGTACATATCACTTTGAGTACAAGTTGGTGAAGTGTTTTGAAGTGTATTTGATAATTAAAAGAACAATCCATTCACATAATAAATAACATATACTTGTTTATTGATACAACATGAGTGCCATCCGTGCATTATCCGAATAATGATGCTTCGTGAATATAAGCTACGTATGCCTTTACTCATGATTCAAACACGAAACTAATGTTTAACAAATGAAATTGAACTAAATTACACGCACTTTTGTCCAGGAAGTTCTATGAAAGTTAATATAACATAACAACTTGAACATCAATTACCTTTAACTCCATTTAATTTTGAACTAGATTATGCCTACAACTTAACACGGAAACATGTTCACATGGGTTTATTGTATATAGACCAAGCACACTAACCTTGAATTGTAATGAGAATGTTATGTACATTTGAACATGAGTGCAAAAAGACAGTAATTATGTGTGCTTTGGCTATAATCCAACGAGATTAAACCACAATGAGAACGACATGCATATAATAACATGTAAAACATAAACAAGTGTACATGTGTACACATTGAGATTGACAATGTTCGAACCTGATAACGATGTTACTCTAATCATAAGCTAGTACACCTATTGTAATGATAACGAAATATAACAAACGACTTACTGACCATTACGTGTAGCTAAACGATTTGGCATTAAGTGCTCTGTGCGAGAGATGCGGCTTCCGGAGCAGACAGACGTAGCGGCGCAATTCACGCTATAAAAACATAATATTATTATGTTGTGTTGCAATGTGTTACATTGCAATAACTTATACAAGTCAGTTCGAATGTTCCTACTAGCGCCAACAAGAGAACGTATAAACCTATTTATTACATACCTAAAGCATATTATTACAATGATGGAATATTTTCACTATAGAAACTACCGTATATGATTTCCGTATTTCACATTGTAAAATTCGCTTCAGTATGAAACGGGTGGGAACGCGGACTACTTTAATGTATTCAGTATCGTTAATATCAGTAACGTTCCCAGCTCTGTGCGAGAGATGCGGCTTCCGGAGCAGACAGACAGTCCATGGCCCAAGAGCATAAGCGAGCACGGTCGGTCCACAGTGGGGATGCCGTAGAACGATAATGAATATGAGTAATGAATATATGACGGTGAACATAGTGCAGCCATATAATACCACTATAACTATTGCATGAATATGTATTGGGACATTTGATTACACGTATTAGTGGGAACGTAGTGCGGCGATATAATACCACTATAACTATTTCACGAATATGTTTTGAACATTTGATTACACGTACTTCAGTGAACATAGTGCAGCTTTGTAAAACCACTTTGATTATTTCACGAATACGTATTGGAACATTTGATAGTATGAATGATAGTATTGGTGAAACCGGATGATGCAGTTATGCCTTAAATTCCGACTATCAAGGCGACGACTATAGTAGCATAACGTCTCCGTGGTATCATGTTTGTTCAATACTTGTTTCGTGTACGAGCTACACTTAGAATCAACAACTGACAATCAGATGATTAAGTGATTTTAGGTCATAAAATGTTAATTCGTTATCGACACAGCTTGACGGTTACTTAACATGTTCTTTCTTCTGATTGCTGTCTGACTTCAAACACTTCTGATGGTTGTGTGTCTTCAAACACGCATACACATTTCCACGAGCTAATCCATTTTTGTTAGTGTCAAAGGGCACCCAAACATAACCCAATACATCACTGCGCAAATTTTAATAATCTTCAAGTCTTCTTGTTTCTGGTCCTAACAAGATGAACGAAAGTGAGGCGTTTGACACAGTATTCCGCAACAATCATGTTATTATGTCATTGTGCTGTGCAGTTTGATGTCAAATAGATGTGGTATTCTACAAATGACAACGGTGCATGTACGATTTAAGTTTATACGATCTAAAGCCAGTGTACATATATTCATTGGGCATGATGTGTTATAACATTAATGCAGTGGTAATAAGTGGAATGACCTCATATAGACATGACATATATGTTAGGTACAATGCAACCAATAATTATATCATACAGAGTAACATAATTTACAATATTAAATTGCAGTTGTAAAAACCGTACACATCATTGATGCATTGCAATAATACACACTTTAACTCCAGAAGATATAGACAAATATAGTTATAAAATGGTAAAAGGCAACTCGTAGGTGAAAGAATTGTTTAAAGAACACACTCAATCGCTATGGCTTAACGCCGCTTACTGTGCTGGTATAAAGTTCAACATACACCAGGCGTATATACAATCATACCTTTTTCACAATAGCATTATATACAATTTTTAAATCTCAGACATCAACAAACTCAAAAATCTCAACACTGCAATATTTAAAATCTTTAATTCGTATATACATATGTTAATACGCGTTTTGAAGTAAATATAACTGCGAAGAACAGATGGTCGAAACGCAACGTAATCCTTTACTTCTGTGCAACGATTTTGAAGTTTGTACACAAGTATGTATTTATTTATGATTAATAGTAGGATGCAATTTTCAAATGAATTGTATATCTTGCGTTACAGAATTACCTTTTATTAAAAACATTACAGAATGTATACATTGCATATACAGTTTGAGTAAAACAAAGGTCTTATAACATTTACAGACATTTTTCTTACTATTACAAAGAAGTTATCCATACTGAGTTCAGTATACAGTTTAAAAGCTAAACAAATCGTACAATCAAGAATAAACGTGATTTACACGACTATAGGCTAATAACTATTAATATTGACGAAACTATATCTACCATATAGAAATAACTCGAAAACAAATATTTGCAGAGACTAAATTAACACAATACCTTAACAAAGTCTAACAACCCAGTTTTCAAGTTTGCGAAATGATATAAATGATACATAATTGTGTATGTGAGAATATATGTCAGATATGTCGCTGAAAGAAAACAAGCCGTTGAAAGTGAATAAGAAGACAGAGACAAAAGCAGTTCTTGTAAACAGGACATTATATAAAGAAGATTATATAATGATATTCGATGTTTTTCCGCATTTAATCACGAGCTTGCGTACACACTTAAGAAAGTAAAATAAAATGTTAATAAATTAACAAATAAACAAACCATTTATAATTCTAATTATATTTTGTATAGACTAAGGAGTTAGTGAATTAAAGTTTAAAAAATTGAAATTAAAAAAAAGTTTCACAATGGTTTACAAGTTAGTACATTATTATTATTTATTGCTGAGCTTTCTCTTCAAATAAATGAAACCCTTGTCCAAAACCTACATGATTTACAAAAAACAAAACTTCTGTTAACAAAACACATTACGCCATTAGGGTCTCGTTTTGCGTCGCTCTTGCATCGAACCATTTTCTTTAAGTACATGAGGTTCCTTTGAATTTAAAGAACAGAACGATAGAGAGCGATGAAAGTACCGTCGCTAAAATCACACAAAAGAAAAACCTGTCAAATATCAGACCCAATGCTTTCCACTCGTTGGCAACTTTTTCTTTGTTATCCTTCTGGTCCATTTAAAAATGTTTAAAACTCGCGAATTTCGCGAACTTTCACGTCAATCTCCGAGAGATGTGGGTCGCATTCGATTTGTTCTTTTCGCCGAACCAGAAGCTCTCAGGATCCGTTCCATTATTTGGGGTTCTTACTGTCCCCCTTTGCGAGTCCCATGCCTGGAAAAGCCGGTGGTATGAGCCGCTTTCTGTCAGCGTCCAGAAACGGTTTGACGAGATTGTTCATTCGCATCGCTCGTGCAAAGAATCTAGACACCACCTGGTTATGTAAATATGAATAATTATTTGTACCAAGAGAATATAGCGGCGCACTTCACGCTATAAAACATATATTATTATGTTGTATTGCAATGTGTTACATTGCAATAACTTATACAATATCAGTTCGAATGTTCCTACTAGCGCCAACAAGAGAACGTATAAACCTATTTATTACATACCTATAGCATATTAATACAATGATGGAATATTTTCACTATAGAAACTACTGTATATGATTTCCGTATTTCACGTTGTAAAATTCGCTTCAGTATGAAATGGGTGGGAACGCGGACTACTTTAATGTATTCAGTATCGTTAATATCAGTAACGTTCCGAGCGACAATTGGAAAAATACAAAATACCATTCTAGTTTTTTAAATGTAATGGTGCGTGTCTAAAACTTTAAGACACGCACCATTACACTTAAAGAACGGTGTACATCATACGATGTATTATTGCATGTTATATCAAAGCATGTGATTTGCTTTTTTCTTTTGTTGAAACGTGCCGATTTTAAATGACATTATTGTTGTAAAGATTTCTTCCGATTTGCTTTTTTTTATTATCGTAAGGCGGTATATACTCAATGGAATATTACTTGACAGTGTTCCGATGCACTGTATCACACTATTTGGTACTCTTACATCGCAAAACCACACAACCCGTGCGATACAACCCACAGGAACACCGACAGGGTTCCAAATCTGTCACTTGACCACAGGTTAATGCTGAGTTCTGGTGAGTCTGTTTGGACGAGCTATGTCAATGTTTAATGTATACATCAGAATGACAATGAGTGCCTTAAACTAAATTGTCTTCGAAAATGTAACACATTCTGCTTAATTTATGATTAGGGTAGCAAAGCTATCATATTATCAGTGTTATTGCAAGTCACTACAATGCTTTATACCTTTGCATTTGAAACGAAATTATATTTTGAAATATTTATAAATCTAACTTAATTACAAAAGCCTACATAAGCACTGGTGAAAAAACATACTTAAGATACTATTTAAATGTGTGTAATTGTAATAAATGGTGAGAAAACAATCATATTCAAAATGATATGTTTTTAGGACAAGTTACATTTCAATTTTTCTTTTTTTTTGGACTAAAGTGTTACAGATTAATGTTTTTTAATGTACGAAGTTTTGGAACTTTTCCTCATCGTTGCAGCATAATGCAACCATTTCATTCAATTTATGTATATACCATGTCAATAATTGTCATTAATCTTAATACGTAACTTACATTTCGAATAACTTTCGGAACTGGCGATCTTACTCCGTAGAACGAAATGTTCACCACAAAAACATTGAGGAATCTAGATGCCGTGATTAAGACCATGTTGAGGCAATAATACGTTCCTGAGATATAAATAAGCGGAAATCAGGCGTAAGCCGGTGAGTTAATGCGGCGAAGTATTCTTGAATAGAAAACTAATTGGCATCCAGAGAAATCAGATGAGCCGTTTAATTGCTGAACGCCAAATAAACATTAAGTATATATTAATTTATGATAGTATGTTCGTATTTGGTATGGTACGAGGATGTAACGTACCGAATATGTATAGGAAAAAATGTTTTGAGATCAGTATTCGGTGTTGCTTGCTGTACAAGCCAAATTTAAATTTGATGAAAAAATATGGCGCAGATCTCATTGTAAGAATATGAGGCCTTGACCTATGTCCTGATAGCGTTCGTTTCCCACGTACCGAGTATAGGAACGCCATCAGAAGCTGGCGGCATGTTGGCTTCGAATAACAACAACAACACAAAGAAGGCCATGAACATGTTCATAACTGAAATTTGAACAGTCACATAATGTGCATCATTAAAATGAACAGTCACATAATGTGCATCATCAAATGTATAAATATAAGTAATGAACAGTCACATAATGTGCATCATTTAATGTATCAATATAAGTAATGAACAGTCACATAATGTGCATCATTAAATGTATCAATATAAGTAATGAACAATCACATAATGTGCATCATTAAATGTATCAATATAAGTAATGTATATCGAAGGATACAATAGTATGCATAAATAGTATCTCGTGTGTCATTATTAGAAATGTTGAATGAACTGAACAATCTTTCAATAAATAATTTATGATACTTTTGACATTTTCAAAAAGGGTTTATACTCTATTTTGATTGATGTTTGACATGACTAAATGCACACTATCTTATACAAAAGAAAGCACACAAAAACACAAACATAAGCAAATCGAAATGATATGAATAGCACACACAAGTACCTTAATGGCAGTTTAGTGTTTGTGAATTTATTAATTTGTACACATTACCTAAATGTTAAATGTGTTAGCATTTGTTTACTACGAGTATCTTTATCAAGATAGGATATACGCTTAATGTAAAATATTCGAGATTAATCCCACATGCTTTTATAATTGCGTGCGTATCGGTTTATTATATTTATTTATTAACATATGAATTGTGTTAGGTACCTCTGTACAAGTATAAACTTGAAGCTTATTTGTAACGTCGCATTTGCATACAAAAACACATTTAAAATAACCGTTATTCAACAAATAACATCAAATTAACTGCAAACACTACATAGTTGATCATGACGTGATAATATGTAATACAAAACGACACAAATTATTAATTTATTTTACAGACAGTAACGGTCAATTTCCATAGACGTCCTCACATAATGCACCCTGAAGCGACGAAGGACAACACATTCCGAAATAAATAATCTTGTTCAATTCCCAAGACTCAAGTCCAGTCAAGTTAAGTCAATTTTATTTTGTAAACAAAGGCCTCTGGCCCAAAATACATAGTCATATATTATAATTAGCTATAACATCCTAACTGAGTTGCGTCTAGAACATGTTTATAAATATATATATGGGTTGTGAAAATATATAAATATACATGATTAAGTTAATAATATTTTTAGATAGTAACATAGCTGTGGTCAGAACATATCTAAATACACGCACACACTTATACAAAGCAACAACAACACAAACAGAATAGACGGTGTTAATATATTGAAAGTATTTGATAAGTTATTGATATTTTTCAGTAGATGATATATACATACATACATACATAACTTGTTTAAAACAGCTTCACCATTAGAGCTCATTAAGGTATAAACATCTAGCGGTGAATCACCTGAAGAATACCAGCTATGTAGATTATTTAATCGTATTTCTTTGTATTTGGTACACCTGAGAAAAGCATGGTATTCGCAATCCAGATATCGAACTTCGTTTGTAGAACAAATATTACATATCTTGTTCTCTTTTTGTACATAAAGTGTGTCTCCCCAGTTCGATTTGTAATTTGTGATTTTAGGCTCGGAATTTCGAAAGAGCAATCTTATATTTTGGTGTAAAGTCAATCGATAAGTATTTTTCTGTGTTAAGTAGGCTTTGTTATGTTTATTATGGTGACATAGACTCGAGATTGAAATGTCGTCATGGCATTTTTGCGTGCAGCAATCAATAACGCGTTGTTTAAAAGATGATATAAATATGTTTTTATCACCAACATCTTGACTTATCCAAGCATAACCAAATCCGCATGGAAACAATAAGTTTCTAATTTTCGATGCCCAGCAGTTTCGCCCAGCGTCATCTAGTGATTTAAACAATAAATAACAATTTCTCGGATAACGATGCGTGGGAATTTGTAAAAGGTTATAACTAATTAATACAATTAGTAAAATAATTTACACGCAATGGATGTCTACCACATTCTCTCAATGCAATACAATTATTTGTGTTTTTATTTAGCTTAAGGATTTTTTAACAAAAATTGGTCATTTAGACTCCTTTTGGTGGGTGATTCTGGTGGAAATCAAAACAAGACCAGAGTGAGGTATGTGAGAAGAACACATGGTACGATTAGCATGTATATGTACGACGTCGCAGACCGCCGGCAGTCCACATTGTAAGTCAGATCGTGGTATTTGACATTGGGACAACATGCGTAGGCTAACATGTTGCGAACGCCAGGCGTTGCCAGGATTGCCCATGCCTTGTTAGGGATATACTAATCTTCGGGTAGCATCTCGTGTTTGTCGCCAAGTTAATCTAAATTCAGTCTGCTCCCGTCTTACGTCCACGAACCAAATTTTAATGAGCAGCTCTGCTTATCAAAAGGAAAGGTTGTTACGTCTATATTACAGGTACCAATTCATGCTTTATAGTCACAAGGGCATCAAAGGAAAACATTTGTGGCGCAGATTTATTGTATCCTATTACTTTCTCTTTCTGTTGTTGTCCCTTCAGCGAAAAAAACATTGGTCATTGAATTTTCATTGTTGTTAACATGTTAAATTCAAATTTATAAAATGCATGCGCGTAATCATGTATTCCAGTATTCATATGTTAACGGGACTTGGTGAACTACGAATAATTTGTATAAAATGAGTTGGATAAAAAACAACTGACTTTAATATATAATTAAGAATAATTTGGAAATATAAAACAGTGATTATTCGCATGGCGAGGCGATTTAGCATTTGTTTAAGCTATGCTGTTCAGATGTTTAGTAAGAACATAATTATATATTTAAAAGTCGTGCAGATTAACAAATTAATCGTGTCATTCGAAAATGTACCTTATGACATATTCGAAAAATATAGCTCCATATATGCCTCTGCATCCGTATACTCTGAAGAGGAGTCATAATGTCCGCCAATGTAACCCTGCGTGACTTCCTTGCGAACAGGCTAGCACCTGACTAGACTGCGCAAATGCTACGCGGGTCGCTTATTGCATTTATTTAATATCAGTTATCGCACGAATCGTCTCAAATCATGTTATTATTCTGACTTGAAACCATGATTTTGTTACTACAGTATTTGTATTATATTTACTAATCCTGCCTCATGACGCTTTTTTATGTTTTATCTGTCAAATTTCGATAATTAAAAAAAAACACTGTTAGCTACCATAATTATCTTACATACGAAATGATTTTGTCCAAACTATCAAATTCGTTTACAATAAGATTAATATATCGAAATAACGTCTTATATTCTCTCATGCGCTAACAACAAGACAATATGAGTCGCGTTCTGAGAAAACTAGGCATAATGCTTGTGCGTAAATTGTCATCCCAGATTAGCCAGTGCAGTCCGCACAGGCTAACCCGGGACGACATTTTCCCGCCTAAACAGGATTTTCGCTAAGAAGAGACATCATTTAAACGGAAAATTCCATAAAAGCGGAAAATATCGTCCCTGATAAGCAAGCCTTTGCGGACTGCACAGGCTAATCTGGGACGACGATTAACGCACAAGCATTATGCCCATTTTTCTCAGAACACGACACATACTATCTCAGAACACCACCTTTTGACAAGAACAGGTATGTAAAATACGCAGTAGCTGTGACAGTCAACTCGCGCTCTTACACGATTTATTTCTTCCGTCAACAACAAGAATTCTATAGATTCAACAATCCAAATTGTTTTTGTAAAGTTTAAAGTTGTCGGATACCCACTAACATCAACCATTCGGCATTCCATTCATCAAACACTGGAGTGTAACGAAATTATCGGGCGACGATATTTGACATTGGAATAAAATCGGTATATGGTATCCTTACCGTTTCTCCGTTTCTCTGTTGCATATAAATGGACCCGGTTGGAAATAACAAAACCCCTACTGGCTTGTAGATATTTATTTTGAATTGATCGTTAAACAAATATATACACGTGAAACGTGTTCCAACAGTAAACAACATTGACACACGGATGTTTCTAAACAATGACATACACTTTTCGTAAAAGTGTAATAACAATGTCTATGCAAAGTCCATTTAACATTTGATTGTCACAAGATGAAACTGGGTGCCCATAGCATTTACATATTTCATAAAAATACAACTGCAAATATGTGCGGCTTTACTATGCATAGTTATACCATTATATTTGCATTATCATGTTATGAGATTCATGTATTTGTATGAAGGATTGATAATTAGGACGTACGAAGAAAGCAGAACACGTTTAACAATGCAAACAATGAAGAATACAGTTTAAGCGTGTACTCAGGCATTAGTTTTCAATCAACGTAGTCGATCTTTCAAACGACACATCGTCCCACACTGGAGAACAGTTCTGTCAATTTCTGTTTAAACCCACCCCTAACGACAAAGAGCAAACATGAACCCGACCGTACGGCAGGATGAATGAACAGAATGAAGAACGGACGGAAGGACATACACAAACCTTCTGTCACAAGAAACTAATCTCACCGGTAGGGGGCTATTAGGAGTTAGCGTTAAATGCACGCTGCATTATTGATTCAATTAAACGTTAATTGGTAATTTACGTAACTGTTGATAATGAATCACAAAAACCATTATATTTTATTGCACATATAACATTGTATATATTTTAAAGACTTGTACATCGATTGAATAGGTACACAATTATAAATTATACAAATACATGTATACCAAAAACACATGACTGCATTTACAGCATTTGCATACAATAATTAAACACACTTGTCTTATACCAATATAAAATTAGTATGTTCATGTTTTAAAATGTTATCATGATAGAATTATTATAACATGTTATCATAAACAATACAGGTATGTGACGCATAATATTTGAAAAATTATGGACAATATTGCAATGCTCTGTGACACACACTGTGTTAAGGTGTTCTATCACAAAAAAAAAGAAATCAAACTTGAATGTAATTATTTGACACGACACCACAACGTTATTTGTGTTTTGTCGTGTTTTTTTTATTTCATGGCTAGATTTTTTTCTGAACGAGCTCTTTACGTATATGTCGTAAATGATAAATCATACTTTTAGTAATAAATGAACATATGACATCTTAAATTAATTAATTAATCCAAATAAATATTCATGTCAGTAAATAGTTTTTGAAGAAGACATATATTTCGAACGGAGATCATTCCACCGTAACTCGATGATAGAAATAATGTACCATAATATACCAAGAAATGAAACGTGACTATTTTACCCAACAATAATATTATAATATTATAATCTTTAAATTCAGAAAATTCAGAAAACATTTTCGATATTTGCTCATCTCCACTATAGAAATGGTATGATCATTTATGTTAACTTAACACCTTTTTCCTAACGTTTGATTTTTTGTTGTTATGTTTTTTTGTTTTTTTTTTCTTCACAAAATACGAAAATATGGATGTCTTATCATGTTGACATATTATTTGTAAATATATGTGTTTAGACGATGTACTATGTGCAAGTCTTGAATAAAAAGTCTGTCTGTCTGTCTGTCTTTACTTTACTTTTCACAAAAAAACAAACTTAATCGCATGTCCTCCAAGAATATATAGATATGACTCCAATATCCTTCCGTAATGATGTTCCACAGATATAAAGAACTGCTGATAACCAATTATATAATGTCAAAAACATAGTAATAATAAAATGTTGCATATTACAAAATTCCGACGATATATACAACTACACTTGATACGAACAAACCCTGCAACGTGTTGTCCATATTGGACAAGTTGTTGTGGAGAACAAGAGCAGACAACCTGCATATGAGCCTCGCTCGGTTTAAAGGGGGTTCAATGAATGTGCAAAAAGTGCCGTACCAGATTGGCCTGTGCAGTCCGCACAGGCCAATCTGGGATGGCACTTTTTGGAAAGTGTCGTCCATTATTACCGTGTTCGGACTGCTCAGGCTAATCTGGGACGACACTCTACGCACATGCATTAAACCCCATTTTCGCAGAGCAATGCTCGTATCTTTAGCTCCCAACACTGACCTGACAAGGACCTTTATCCATGAATATGGTAACCGTTATGACGAATACGTATTTGACTAGGGTTTTAAAGATACAAGAAGACCCCACTAATGTTCTGTTCTTGTGTCATTTATCTCGTCAAACACGCGCACGAAGACAACCGAATGTGGACATTGGACACAATAGCAGTGTCGTTTATGCACACAGAGTTCACACGTATAAGATCAATTTTGGCGGGCTAGATTCACTCACCACCTCACCAGAAAAACTGACATTGTAAATACATCACAGCATACACAATCTTAAAATGTATAACATATAAAAAACGTGTAAATGCATTAATATTTATAAAACAATCAATTGGTATTTCGTGCATTAAAGTGGACGTTGTAAATAGTTAACAATGTGAACACAAATTGAAGCAAGTTGCAAATGGTTATAAGCAGCGCTATAGATAACTTTTGGGGTATATTGGGTAATCACCCCCTGTTTTTGACAACAATAGGGTTTTTGTAAATTCAATAGAGTTTTAGCAAAAAAAATCACCCCCTACTTTTGAGCTTAATTGGGTTTTTCATCCCCGGTTTTTTTTTTACTCAATTTGGTAATTTAGGGAATGACATATATAATATAATAAAAATCTACTAAGGTTACTATATTAATTATTCAAATGGAATTCAAAAAGGTACCTGTACATAACAGCAAACAATTACTGAATTTCTGATCAAAGTCTGGTCCTTAAATTTCAGTTTTTAAATAGGGTGAAATAAGTTATTAACATTTATACCTCAAAATCATTGCTGCTTTACTTCTGTTGCACAGACTGGGTGCAGTATGCACATTTCAACTTTTTTTCTGTCCCATCAACGTCAACAATTTCTAACCAGGGATATGACTTCTTCCACTTTTGACAGGTTTTTTCAATCACGGACTTTCTGTCATGTTTTTGGATGTCAACTCGCTACTTTCAACTGCTACATACACTGTTTCTAACAAATTGATAACACGAATGATTCGGCACATATTCGCGCGTGCCTACTTGGTTGGAACAATTTTGCGATCGACATATATTTAGCGCAACAATCGCGGACGTCTTTCGACCTCGCTTAGACATTTTTATTACGCACCGTTATAGAAACTGAAAGTACAGACGCTTTACAAATACATGCACGTCGTAAATATTTTGGTCAGACGCTTAATTTGCTATGAAATTTAGTCCGCATAGCGTTTGAATAACTCCGACTGTTTTGCTCCTCCGTTTGTGTAACGACTCTCTTTTTGCGTCCACGAGTGGCCATTTTGATTATTTCAGAAAATGAAAGTAGAAATCGGACTGGTCTACGAATAATTACAATAATACCCCAAAGATTGATAACCGCTGGAAAGACTGCCGTCTTTTCTTCACAGGACGGCATATAACTATCCGGTACATTTTTGTACGGAAAATAACCAGTCTAAAAATACGCCCGGTGTTCGTAAGAATTGCGTTTCGTGACGCAAGGTTTTTTTACGGGAAATACGTTATTATATTTGTATTTGCGTTTTTGTACGCTTTATTTTTAATTTAATTACGTTTTTGGTTATTTTAATTGCGTAATAACGCAAATACGCTTGTTATCTATAGCGCTGCAGTTATAAGCGAAAATTATTCAGTTGACAGTCAACTCCAAACGACACTAAACTGTCAATTTCAATAATCTGTTTTCGTGAGTAAGCATCACTGATGTACAGTAATACTTATAATCTTTAAATATACCAGTGAATATAGCAATAAGAGCACGTAGGTGTACATATTCGTTTGGCAAATGTAAACGATTCATCAATATAACGCACAGTCCACAGAAATAATTCAATAGAACATCATTGTGAAAAGTACAGAACGTCTATGTAACTGACACGCATTTGGTTTGTACGTTTGACATCTAATTATGTTTATATACTGGATGCGAATGGAATATACAAATGTTAAAATATATTATAAATGTACATGGACAATATCACAAATGTTCATTTATAAATTGGGCATTACATTTTCACGTTTGCCATAGTGATCTTGTTTCTTTTTAAATTAAATGTGAAAAATCGGTTACCTGAATAAGTTAACANGGGGGGGGGGGGGGGGGGGGGTCAGTTGCATCATATAGCTAAATGTCACGCCTAACCTTTAGAATAATTGCAACAATAATGGAATGTTGGTATCGTTTTTTGGCCATAACAACGGCAGTAAGATCAAGTATCTAACCATTAGAAGAGACAAAAACGTTTTACACACAGATGGCATGTCTTTTGACGTGTGTATTTGGTAAGATCAACCAATGCAAACAGAATTGAGCGTTGTATTTATTAAACATAGTAAAATAGTTAAATTGACCGACGCAATGTATTTCTTGACACCCATGTGCTCTGTAATCTACTCCTTTTGGGAGAGCAAAACGGACTATAGCGACTATAAACGATTTCACTGTCATCATTTCATTATCGCAACCTTAAACCAACATATGAATATTACCGAGGAATGTTGGATAACAATAATTAACAATCTGTTCATGATGTCATCGGTCACAAATCGTGTTATTGACCTAGGCAAACAGCGTAGACCCAGATGAGACGCCGCATAATGCGGCGTCTCATCTGGGTCTACGCTGTTTGCTCTAAATTTATAACGAACACATTTACGCCGATACCGACACGTTCAGTCGTGTTTGTTGCAGAACCTAAATAGTACAGACACAGACCTATGATGATTTTACAAAAGGGACATGTCTTGTTTTCATAAACGAAATTCTATACAGCAGAAAAGTATTTGCAATTAAGTCAAACTCTTCTATCGTTTATTTTCCGGTTCTACTTCTTCTGAACTTGTATTCTAGTTTTTTATTCATCAACTTTTTATTTGTTTAAAAAAACATGTCATGAGATCGTATATATTCCCTTTAAGGGTTCGGTTACTGTCTTAATGTAGTGTAAAAGTGGTGAATGAAAACGATTTACAAGGAGTGAAGAAAAAGGAGTGAAAGTGATAACAACAAATATCACACAACAGTTTAGAAAAAAAAATAAGATCAATAAACGAACATTAAGACATTTACATAATTATGCGTACTGGCTATCGACAACAGTTCGAGACAATTTCTATAACAAGGAAGAAGTCACACAGAAAAAAGAAGATACCTATACACGGAAGTTCAAAGACGTTTAGATTGCCCCTTCCTATCATCAAGCATTTGTTTGACATACCTATGAATGTTTCTATAATGGAGTCAATTGCCCAACTTTATACCATAATTCAAGTAATTGAACATTCTTCTTGTTACAATTAGACCAACGACACAACCAAACATGTCAGTATCAAGTGCTATTAAAAATCACCAACAAGACCACGCTCAACGACGTTAGGATGGTTAAAAGATAGATACAGAACCGGATGCGGTCGAATATCAGGGCAACCGCTTTCCATTCCCTTGCTATCTTCTCCTTTTTGTCCTTGTCCAACATGCGCGCGAAATAAGCTCCAATCAATTCTCGCACGTCACTTAGCTTTGTGGCAATTTCTGCCAGCTGGGGATCTGCTTCGACTTCTTCCTTTCTGTTTAATAGGAGCTCTGTTGATCCTTTCCAATTCTTCTCGGGTTTATCGTTTCCACCATTCGCCAAACTGATGCCTGGAATTGCCGGAGGGATGTGACGTTTTTTGTCGGCCTCGATGAACGGTCTTACAAGATTATCCATGCGCAAGGCTCTCGCAAAGTACTGGAACATCACCTGATACACATGACATAAACATAAGTCAATATGATGTAGCTTCTGCTGCTCAAGATGATAATAATGATTATGCTGATAATGTTCATGCTGGTGATTATATTTATGATGATAATTATTAGGATAACGTTGTTGCTGTCGTTGCTTTTGTTGATGCTGTTGTTTTTGATGATGATGAGAAGGAGGAGGACGATAATAACGACAAAGTCAATGATTATCTTAATGATTGTGACGGTAATGCTGCTGATGCTGCTGCAGATGACGATGATAATGATGCTGATTGAGGTGTTGTTGAGGAGTGTGGTGGTGATGATGATGATGATGATGATGATAATGGTGATGAATGGTGATGATGATGATGATGATGATGATGATGATGATGATGATGATGATGATGATGATGATGATGATGACGACGACGGCGACGAAAACGAGGAAGACGAGGGAGACGACGACGATGATAATGATGATGATGATGATGATTATGATGATGATGATGTTGATGATGATGACGATGATGATGATGCTGCTGCCGCTGCTACTGCTGCTGCTGCTTCTGCTGCTGATGATGATGATGATGACGACGACGACGACGAAGATGACGACGACGACGACGACGACGTCGACGACGACGACGACAGAAAAGACATGTCTCAGAAAAACATTGAGTTGTTTATTTCGACGATGACATAATTTGTGAACATAAAATGATAACTGTATTTTTATTTTATATTATGCATTTTTTCCCCATTATAAATGAGTACTTTTGTACAACGGTTATATATTATTTGTGGATATGAAGATGAGCTAGTTAGTATATCAGAATCGTTCTCTTAACAATACAAAACAAACACATTTAGTTTACCTTCTTCAGAAGTTTTGGAACGGGGGCTTTTAATCCATAAATTGACAGGTCGACGTCGTGATAATGGTCATGTTCAGACAGTAGTAGGTACCTGAAAACAGGTTAACGTAACAAGATCACGTTCTGCAATAGTCTCTGAACTTCAATAGAAATGTGAACATAGATTATGGCAGCTATAACGTACATGTAAGTGAAAGTACAATAATAATACAATTGTAGTTCATATTATGAAAAGATATGCAGCTGGCAGTAAAGTACAAATGGTATTATGGACAGCAGTAGATAATGAGTCGTGTCGTGCGACATTGAGCCTTAGGACATATCCGAACAGTGTAGCTCCAGATATGCCTCAGAATCCGTATACTCTGATTAGGAGTCTTTTTATGACGTTGTAGCTCCTGAACAAACTGGTTGGTCAGGCTGGTCTGGAGCTACGCTGGAAGCATACGGCATCAGATCTATTTTCGCACAACGCGGCTCATTTTTAATTAATATTATCATTATAATCACGTGTTGATAATGTAACGTACCTTAATTATGAGAAGTGTTTACGGGAAACGTTTATGGAAAGGAGTTATGAGTGCATATAACAAATTGCCAATGCCATATCTAAGATTGGTACATTAGCGGATGCAGACGGCATTTTTTTCTCGAACAGAAGAAGAAGCACGAAGAATGCCATAAATATACTCATACCTGAAATAAACAGTTTATTTTGATTATGCATATGCTTTAATATTTCAATAGTATAATCAGTGTATTAGACGTGATATAAAAATGATGAAAACATTGCAATCATCGTCAACATCATCAATAGAAATTAGATATTGAGTCACTGTACAGGCATTATAAAGATTTTGAACCCAAAGCTTTTTTAAATGATTTAATTTGAGATCAAATTTACATACAAACTGAATATTTTATTACCTTAGCATTCGATTTAAACCGGTATGACATGTTTATCCTTACGGAATAACATATTATCTGAGGACATTTTGTTTTGAGATCGTATTTGAATGAGACCCTAAATTACTACCATATTTTAACAATGTTTATTACAATTTTTCAAAATCAGCATTAGCTATTCAAACGCTTACCCAGTGCCATTTTTGTGGACGATTCCGGTGGTATCCAAAACAGCACGAGCGTCAACGTAGTCAAAAGAACGCATGGCAATATCAAAATGTACATGTAAAAAGAAGCTGTTCGTCGGAAGGTGACGGTGTATGTAATGTCTATAAACGGCATTGGGCAACACGCATAAGTTAGAACATTTCGAACTGCTGGTGCACTTATAAAACTCCAAGCGTTTTTTGGAACAAAATAATCGTCCGATTTCATTTCATCATCGCCCTCAATTGTTAAATTTAATTTTGTTCCGTCGTATGTCCACGAACCAAATTTTAGTGAACACGACTGTTTAGCGAAAGGAATTGTCATAATATCAAGTTCACAGGTGCTCATGTGAATGCCTTGTGGGGTCCATGATATATTGCCATCATAAATTGAAACACATAGGGCGCCTCTACGTTCATCTTTCCTCGTGTCAGCACTGAAAAAGAACAGTGAACGTTTTCAGGAATGGTGCCAATACAATATTAAAATTCTGTGAATGATATTCGTCATGTTATTTTCTTTCTGATTTGAATAAATTAAATGTTGCGGATTTCTTTTCCCTGAATTTGAAAAGCCAAACGGTCCCGTGTTAGTTGCCAAAGTCACTGTTAGTGGAAGAAGAGATTAACAATAATTGCAGCCCTATGAGTTTCTGAAATAGCTTACATATCGGAACACAACATTAGTTTTGTGACACAAATAGACGAGGACAAAGAACATACAAAAGGTTGACAACTAATACTTATCGTGTAAGTATACTGTAAATCAGAGAAAGAACTATTTTATACCAATTTCAAACACGCATTATATTCACAGATCGAGAAGCAAAGTTTTTATTACAGAAACAAAGAAGTGTAATGATATTATAAACCTACTTACATGTACAGCATACAGATATTTGAATTCTAATGCATCGATTGTTTTTATTTGAAAAGTATTTTTTTAGTAATGCAAACATACTGAAAAATGCCCATCTTCAATTAATAGAACTTACATACACAAAGTATACCGAAAAATACACAAATGCTTCACACGTGTAATAGACCATGAACATGTACAAACAAACACATACACCGAAATCGTGTATTCAAAGCACCCAAGCTAACAACGTTCAACAAAGAAAACATACATGCTGTAGCGGATTGTTTGATTGCATGACATGTTTATAAAATTTGAAACAAAGCATAAAATAAATAGGAACTGGAAACGTGTAAATACAAATACAGGACGGGTACCGTTGGGAAAGTGTGCAACTATATTGACATGCTGCTGCTAAAAACGTAACCACTTCAACGACTTTTGAAATAAATTAATAACGCAAGAGACACACGAGTATTTAACAATTGGCATTTGATTCTAAAGTTGTTTATTTCATAAAGTATGGAAACATGTTGCAATAAATTCCAATCACATTTAAGAAAACGCGATACTTACTAATTATACAGTTTAACATCTGGAGTCCATATCAAATCTGAAGGGATTCTAATTTTAGTGACTCCTTCATAGTCATCCGGGTTCCAGCGAAGAAATTCGTCAATCCAGAACTGAAAGGTGTGATTGATTTTTTAAGGACGACTAGAACATTAAATGAACTTGTAATCTTCTTCTTTGACATCTGATTACTTCGACGTCATTTCCTGTTTATTATAACAATCCTGACGAAGCCAACATGGCCGAAACATTATTTCAGTATAATAATAGATACTATAACATTTAAGTGAAGTTTGACTTCTTTTTATCACTATAATATTTACCCTAAAACACGTCATAAATAATAAGGACTCACATATTTGTCAATTTAATAGTGGCAAGAGTGATTGATTACCAAATATTTGATCAAATGAAATCGCAAAGCCATTTTTGAAATTTACCAACCAAATACTAACATTATTTAAAAATCTAATAATAGTTAAACATTAATTTACAATGAAGTCATTTCTGATATTGATAAGACCAACATCTTCCAACACTGGAGTTCGCCGCCCAGATATTGGCAGTAAAGATTAAATCATATAACAGTTAAATATTAAGTTCAGCAAAATGTCATAAACAAGCCACTTTTTATGTAAAACAGATACGCGTTTGCGTTCGCTCCGGGATTATTTTGTTTAAATTGAAAAGTACAAAAAGATCATTGGTTAGTTTAATAATAATACCCTATTGGAATTGGAGTTAGAGTGATCCAACCTGCATTTCGCCTGTAAAATGTTTTTGACACACGCATCAACCCGGGAAGCAGTAACTTTCGTACAAAAACAACTTATTTTCAAACGCAATTTTGACATACAACCGTTGTGAAAGTAACCTTTGTTATTGATGTGTGCTTTTTCCTACTTGTAACAGTGCATGTAAAAGTACTTCCAGCATTTATGATGTATGGCCATTTTAATTTCGCCTTTACCGGGCAGTCGTTCATCGATAAGGCGGACAGCCTATCAATAACGAAGCGATCTTGTCGAGTAAAACCGACAGTTTTATTATCTTCTGTAAAATATTGCCCAACATTTGTATATGAATTAAGTTCTCCTCTGCGACCTCGAGCACATTGCCAGATGCAGGCATGTCTATTGACGAAGGGAAGAATTACACTGAAAGTGCCTTTTCAATCTCTGCAGCAAACTTGTACACCGGATATTGCAGAAGCCACCGAACACCGTCTACAAGCATGGAGTTATGAACGAAAGTTTTCATCTTTTTTTTTCTTCTTTGACCAACAGTAATATTTATGTGAATTTAATTTAATAAACTGTTTTGAGTTTTAAGGTTTCAATACAATATATGACCAGCAATTATATAATTAGATCACTTTTCTCAAGTAGCATTCTTCTTATGGATAATTCACATTTCAGATTTATATCTTTAGTAAGAACACGGATGCAAACTAATATCATAATGAGCTTAAAGAACAAAATTTACCCCACGTAAATTGATTTCTAAATACGTAAAACGTGTAAAGCGCATGTGCAGAAAAACAGATGTTGGCGTGTGGCATCTGGCGAAATTTGTTTACATTGAGGAACACATAGTAGATTAGACTATATTAAAGTTCCATTAGCAATATGCATAATTAATATAACGTGATTTGTATTTCATTGTAGTTATGAAAATAAAAACAATATTTACGTTGCAGATATAATAATGATATTTGTGAGTATTCTTAAAAACAAATCACAAAATAAGTGCACTGTGTGTATTCCCTAATTGAGAACATGAGAGGCACACTATTTTTGTAAAAACCTGTTGATAAATGATGTGATGTTTCAATGTTCCTTACGTTTTTCAAGTGGGTTACTTTGCTGTTGAAGTATTCTTCTATGATTGTTATCCTGTTTTTTTGTTTTTTTTTGGGTTCCAAAGAAATGTGTGTTCTTTTAAATATATATATAAATATACCTTTATCTAATTAAATAATCTCTTTATAATTTATTGACTACTAATAGTACTTCTATATCTGCAGAAAGAACGTTCACATACACTTTCAAATGTTAAATGATCTGACACGACCTATAAAAAGACCTACATCATTTGTCCACAAGTTCAACTTCAGGACCTGGTTCTTCTTGTCCAAGTCCACAATCTGTATGAGCTGAAGCATGAGCTTCACCGACACGGCGTGGCTGTGGTTTGCCACGGGGCGTGCATACTTCCCGCCTTTTTTTTCGTACCCCGCCAGCAGGTTCTTGATTAAAACGCCTTCCGCTGAGAACTCCGTCGGAAATCGAACGTCATAGCCTTCTGAAATATCCAAGTAAATGGCGTCTGTTATATCTTCTACATATTTCAATTATTTTTTTTACTCATGAATTTACTCACAGTCTTGGACAAAGGCGTTATTGTTGCAATCTAAAAAGGGTGACTTAAAAATCCCTCTTACTATAGAGGCATCCTCTAAATATAGAGGCATCGCATTGGTAAATTTTATGTCTAAAATATTTTCATTAATCCCTCGTGATCGCATTAATAAATGGTGTGAAAGTGAAAATATATTAAACGAAGACCACTTTGGCTTCAGGGATATCCGTATTACGGTTGATTGTATGTTTGTACTACACTATGTAATTCAAAACGTTTTAACAAATTAAAGGAGACTATTGCGCATTTATAGATTATGAAAAAGCATTTAACACGGTCATTCATGACGCATTATGGGAACAATTAGTTATGTAAGTTGTAAGATGCTTCATATACTAAAGTCAATCTATCAGAATGTCAAATCCTGTGTTAAAGATTCTAAAAACACTTGCTTTTTACAATTTCTATTTCATCAGGCGTCAAGCAAGGAGAGCCGCTTTCTCCTCTTATATTTATTCTGTTTATAAATGATATAAATGAAAGTTTAGATTTTGAGAAGCTCACATGTCAATATAAAGAAAGACGTTCCTTGCATATGTTATTGTTTGCGTCTACAAATATATTTTAACTAGAACTCCGCGAGTTGGATGTGTCGCCTGATGGTTAATGGGTTAATCAAGAAATTGGCCCATTTCAATAAGTCTAAGTCCAAAATAAGGTCAAGGTCAAGGTCAAAATGAGGTTGGGTGATGATGACGTGTGCAGGGTGATGAGAGACAACATCCATGCAAGTTTCAAANCGAAACCTGAACGCTGACCTCAAGTTCAAGGTCAAGATCACAGGGGTCAAAAATTGTATGCGCATGGAAAGGTGTTGTCCAGATACACATGCATACCAAATATGAAAGCAATATCTGAATGGACACAGAAGTTATGAGCCTTTTTCAAAAAGTGTGACGCCACCGCCGACGACGACACCGCCGACAAGGTAACACCTATATATCCCCTGACCATAGTCAGGCGACACAAAAACTTGATCAAAATCGATGATTATATTTAGTGTTTAATTGAATGGGGAGATTTAGAACTGTGTAGTTCAAACATCCGTCATTTAGTGAATAATTTTAATATCAAATTTTCACGATTGGACTGTTAATCTATAAAATCTCCTCTAACACAAGATAGTTGTTAAGTTTTCATAACTTAACGTTTAGATCGTCCTTTTAAGGTTTTAGACGTAAAGAGGTCATTGTACAGTGCGTTAGAATCACGTTTAGGTAAGGCTGCGAAAAAATAATGTTTCAATATTAAAATTTAAAACAATGCACCAATGGAATTCGTTATGGAAATATAATTCCTTTCGATACAGTATATTTTTTGTTAAAGATTGGCATTTAAAACCGTCCTCTTAAACTTCAGAACCACATGGTCGTGGTCCTTGTTATTTTTTTTGTCTTTCACGGAAACGAACGATAATCATCTCGGCATTCGGGGATAAAGTACAGACTGACAAGCAGATTGTTAGTTAAACTTAATATAACGTTCTATTCAGATATATAGCAAGATTATGTTTGAATAAGTTATAAGTATTATTGATAAAAGGATTAGCATTGAAAATATACTTCAATTTATAATATTTTATGGTTATGTTTATACATTCATTCAGGATTTAATTGTCATGCATATAACTGTATATTTATCATTTTAAGAAACAAAATGAAGAACACTCATCTCAGTTATGAGCTTTTTATCATTTTAACATGTATTTATTTAATGGTAAATACAAATATTGGAACATCATTCTATCAATTATATTGATTCGGAGTCTTATTTTTAGATTATTTATGGACATAATAACTTTCTTAAAGTTTTTTTGACAATAATATGGTTATACAAGCCCCGAATGCGAATATAAATACACATGAATTTCATGTTATTTTTTAATATGTATTGCGCATTTATTTCAACGTTAGGAAATGAATGCACAATTTACTTTAACAATTGAGTAACATTGTTCAACATCGTTTGTTTAATGCATTATTTTTCTTTTTCAATCAAAACCCTGTTAAGTAATCATTATTACTCGGTTGAATGAAATTTTTCGAAAAGAGTCTAGTGCAGACCAATATAATCACCTATTATGTTTGGCATTTTTATGTTTGTATTAACGATAAAAATTGTGAGAAATATATCCGTTAAACTGGATATTACTTTTCGAGGCACACCAAGATTCGTAAAGGAAACATATTTAATATTTTTTAAGAATATTTACGAAATCACAAAATTCCTTTTTGTCTCTTGTTAGTCCGTACACGTTCCACGACAGTACCGATAGTTCAACCTCGTCGTTTTCGAGGGACGTACCGATTTGCTGTCGACATACAACGTATCGTATGCGAGCCATGCACGTTTACCGTAATTTCTGGCATCTTTCTTGCGGGGAACCAGCTTGCGTCGCTTCTCTAGCACTTCCGGTGGTTACTCTCGTGCATTTAACAGTTTGTACCTTCTAGGGTTTCCCATTGCTTCCTCACACATATATAGACCTACTACTGTTACCACTGTTTGTTGTTTTTGTTGTTGTTGGTGTTGTTGTTTGTGAAAATTGTACCGATGCTTTCGAATTTTCTTACCTAAAGCATATTGAGAATATTTAGAATTTGGCGTATTTGGCCCTTTATTAGCCATATGTATAGGTTGATCCCTCAGCTGCCAAAAAAAAGCTTAATTAAGCTTGACTCCACAGTTGGACAACATAATCCGATAAAATTGATGAGCGTGTCATAAAATTGTTATTAAATTCCTTTCCCATACGTAACAAGGGGCGATCAGAGGGCTTAGGTCTCATTTGGATCATTTCCGTATCAAACACCAATCAATTAATTTTAATTGTATTGTTTGGCAATAATTTTGGTGATCATAATATAGGCGAGTATATTTTAGTTTTACTGTAATATGTATATTTTCACATGTTTAGTATCTAGGCGAAAATAATACTTTACACGATAAGCGGAAAAGAAACGTCTAATACTTTATGTAGTTCGGAATCAATAAATAGGAATTCTTTACAACTATAATTGCACTAAAAATTTATTATAAATTATCAAACCGTGTCGTCATAATAACTATTTCTAGATAAATTTCTCAAGTTAATTAATTGGGAATTTCATTTTGACAGTCTGGTTTACATGGTTTCAAGTCACGGTATTTGCAAAAATTGCGAGTGATTAAGTGTAAAAATTGTCTAAAATGTGCACGAGAATGCATTTCTGAGCCTTGTAAAGTATCGCCCTATAGAACAAACCCAATCGCAAAAACTAATCTTTTATCGTTATATATTGTTTAATATCCATCTATGGATGCAATACTCTCTTACTATTTTATATTGATAGCAAGGTTGTGGTTTTCGTTCTTAGACGCTGACGTGTGCCTGGCAATATGGACAACTCGCCAGTCAGACCAAAATGACGTATAGCGATCAACATAAAACATCTAACACCGTACAGAACATTCAATAATAGATTTCTTGTTATCTTCGGAAAATCGCCATGTTTATTCCCGCCAAAGGCAGAGTGATATATAATTGGCGTTGTCCGTCCGTCCGTCAGTATGTCTGTCACAACACTTTTCCGGGCTATATCTTAGAAACTATATAAGATATCAACATGAAACTTCACGAGCGTATATATATCAATAAGAGAAGTGCTATGCACAAGAACTATAACCCTATACTTTCTTAAATAAGAGTTGTTGTCCTTTTTTTTTGCATGATGAAACTTTTCAGGGCTATATCTCAGCTACCATACACGACTTGATAATGAAACTTAATGGGTGTATTGTTATCAATGAGAAGGAGTGCCATGCTTAAGAACCATAACCTTTCACTCTCTTAAATAACAGTTATTGCCCTTTATTAATTTATACGTGTATCTTTATCTATGAGGAGAATTGCCATGCATACAAACAATTACCCCACACTTAATAATTTGTTTAGGATTATACCGTATATCAAGGGATTTGCACCCATCCATAAACACAATTTATTTGGCAGGGGATATGTAACTTAATACAAGATATATAATATAACTCGCAAAATAGTTCTTCGCATTTTTATCTAGTGTTAACATACATTTTCTAAGTCCATATATTTCTATTAATTAATAACCTTTCCAAGACATGACAAAACCAGTCCAAATCCATATAGTTCTTCTTTTAATTATAAACGTTTCCAAGACATGACAAAATCCTTCCAAATCAATCCGGATAGGACCCCACCCCTATGGGGTCCTGAAGATAATCCTCAAGCCCATCTTCTATGGGTTAAATCCTCCTACTGCCCATACACAGTTTTTGACACGTTATATACAGTGGACATGGTGAACAATGACACACAAATAAGGTGACGCTTGTCTAGATGATTGACTTAAACACGACTTGAATAACCTGACACGGGGAGGTTTTATGAGCACCAGATGTCGGCCAACATACCTTGTGCACTTATGAAACGAGCATCAAATGCAATTAACAAGGGCTACCTCTCATGAGACAACACCTAAAAAGCAATCTGCCAAGTTACACAGCAGGCAAAACAATTACATGTTGACAATGTAAACATGAAAACATCGTTAGTGCTTTTCTTATGCATAAAGCTATTTGTCAAGTATTACACCGGGCTGACTAATAACATATTGTCATCGTTAACACGAACATATGTGAATGCTCTTCTTATGCATTATGTTACAGATATCAATTCAACGAATTTGCTTGTTTCAATTGGCTCGCTCAGCCGAGCTCAGCTAATACGGGCTATAATGCTAGAAACGAGGTCAAAAAGTTGGATACTATGTATATTGAATTTAATTTTAAATTTTATCACAGTGAAAGTAGAGTATTTTACATTTTGTATTGATGTAATATGACATTATTCTGGGCTTGCGTTAGAATGTCAATTTTGTATTGGAAACAATTGCACTAATATTTGTCAAAGCTTTGATGCTCGTATCATATTATCTCCATACCATAATTGACTGAATTTGTTGACTTTATTGCAATATCTTACCAACCTCGCGATATATCATCTTACAGATTTGAATAATTGGAAAGAATGGATAAGATTTATATGTTGAATTTATACTATTATAATTTCCAGTGGAATTCATTCTTTTTGTAGATCCGATATGGTTCTTTGGCCTTCGTGTATATGGTAAATATATACAGTATACCCCAGGCTTTGACGTTTTTTTTTACTTTGATATGTAAGTAATAACAATATGCAAAAGAATTGTGAAGTATTTATAGTATATTTCTGAAAGTGTTCCCTGGTTAAAACATTCTTTATTGAATCCTTCTTGGTCTTATAACATGGACGTAACAACAACCAGGTATACTGTTTTATGTATATAAGTATAAACACACCCAGTATACCCATACGTTTTGTTTGTACCATGTTTTCATATTATTTCAGCGAATACACGACCACGCTGATGATTGTATGATTCACATGACATCCAAATTGCAGCAGGAAATTGCAATTTGGCTGTAATACAGATAACTGCATCGATTTGGTGCGTCTTGAACATTAGCGCAGAGATTCCCGAAAGAAAGGGAATGATGCAGACAGGGTGTCGATTTATATTCAGTGTATTATAGCTCTGGTTTGTTTTTGTTTAATCAGTATCACGCATCATGTTGGTGAACTTCCCGCAAGAACATTTCTTTTAGGTTTTTCAACACTATACTTCTGACTGGAAAGGTCTACACAATGTTATACACGAAAACATAATATAATAGTTGACATGAAAACAAAGTGTATGACAGTCAAGTACGTGTTTCCTTATTGTTTGTTCTATTTCGTTATCTCATTGCGCACGATTGGTTACAAATCTTTCATTAACTAAAGACAAGACAAGACAAATATTTATTCAGACTTGCACAGTGTACTTTCTTTAAACACTAGATACTTCACATACACATAATGTAACAATTATGTCACCAAAACCTCAAGAGTTCCTATTTCCAGCGTTATTTCACTCTCTTTTATTAGAAAAATCTTTCCGAAGACCTTTAAACATCCTGAATATTTTATGAACTTCCCAAATGACACAAACCTTGTGTTTTCCCAGCATTCCAATTATAGACTTTCTTAGTAAAATTTCAGACAACATTGAAAAGGCATTACCTCGTCCTAAAATTGTAGCGTTAATTATTGTTCTTACATATTTAGTAAAAATAAATAAGAAGTTTGGTTCTTTAAAACACATATTTTATTGAGCATGTATTGCCTTCAACGTGTAATCAGATCAGTATTTTTTTTAGTAAATACTTGTACCTTTGGGATTGTCTGTGTATGTCTTTGATAAGTTGCATAAGAAACACGGACACATGATTTCGCCACCTAATGTTATGCTGCCTACATTAATGAATGGAATACTTATATGCTCCAATATTGTATTTGTGGGGAAACAATAAACTATTTTACTTTTACTGTAGCTTTGTACTTCACACAAAGAGCTATACAGCCACTTTCCCACTTGATTTATTATGATTTATCGTATATACTCCTGTTTGTGTGAGGTTTGTGCAATTCTCTTATAAAAAAGGCTCACATTTTATTCCAAAATGTTATTGTTTTGTAACCAATTGATACGAATAAGTACTTTTCTATTATTTTCTATACTGTTCCGTTAGCCGCAACCATACTATTGTATATCATTTAACCGATTTTTACGCGGGTGTAAAGAAAGCTGAAGTCAAGCCAACATTTATACATGTAGAGCTAGCATTTGTTTTGGTGTGTGCAAAATTACTGTAAAAGCATGAGGATCTTTTTCGCAGATACTCATTTACAGTCGCATTGGTAAAATATATCAGTTGTTTAATAAATTACCAGATGTTTAATACAATTATCAATTGTTTCATAAAAACAGTTTTGTAAAAGTTATTTTATGAATCACTTCTTAGCCATTAAAAGACATGTATATTATAGTCTTTACCACGGCTAATCTTTTAATTCACTTCAAAGTTTTCATTTATATACGTTTTATTAAAACGAAGGCCTATGTATGTTGAAAGCAAAAGTATTACCTAAACAAAAATTCAAGCACAACTTCAGCTATCCAGTGTCTTCAACATGTTTACATTGCAATTGCTCATTCCTCCAGCATTCACATTCAAAATGTTGAGCACAATCTTGTTCAGTGTAAATGTTGTCTATATGCTGATATGTATCTGAAATTCTCTCACGAATCGCGACTTGTGTTCTCCAGAAAAAAATGAAATAACAATGGGTTATTATGCAATAATGTTGGGTGCTGCCAGTGACGAAACGCCCCATAGAGGCCCACAGGCAGTGAAACGTTTGGGATCCACGTCCCGGACCCTAGTAAGCCCAGTTCCTATTATAACACCAGTGCCCAGTCGATTTCACTCGTTTAAATTAGCCTACCAGTGCCAAGGCTGTTACGACATAAAATGTGATAATTTCCTGTTATAGGCTTTGTCAAGTTATTAGATTAGGCTAAGTTAGTAAGTTAACAAATCTTTCGTCAATGCCTCATGGGGCCCCTAAAAGTCGCGGGACCCGTAGACGGTTGCCTACTCTGCCTAATGGGAAATCCGGGACTGGACACATTCGTAACACATTATAAGGATAAGACCTTCTCTGCACATTATACCGAACATTCCGTCTTGATATATTACAGGAAGACACATTCTGTATACATATACTGACAACAAATTGGTACACATTATTCTGAGGGCATCTTCGTTGAACATAATACTGTGGACATATATTGTTTTAGACATTAAACCGCAGCCACATTCTTTACACCGTCTATACACAGTGTACGTTGGACACCTTTTGTATGATCCCATAATTATAAAAATATTTTTTTCTTTTTCTTACAACGTTTAGTCTCACTAATCCTGTTAAATTTGGTTTTTAATTTCATAATTGTATGCTCTTTTTGAGAAAATAATATGCACCCATGCATCTAGCAAAACGTCAGGTTTCGATTAAATGTATGTAACCAAGGCCACACACGTAATGAGACAACACCCCATTAGTCCAATTAATTATACTCAGACGGGACCTTGAAAATACAACCCAATCTGATATTATTGATAAAGCACACACGCTGAATATGGAGATTCAATTTGCATAGTGTAAACAGGTATTGCTTGTCAACTCACCTGTCTTCTTATTCGCGTTTTACGGTGTGAAGTAATATTTCACAAATTAATATATACGGCTTAATGTTCAATATGCGCAGTGTCGGATTAAGCCCCATGGAGGCTCATAGGCACTGACAATTTTGGGACCCAAGCCCCAGGCCCCATAATCGGCCTAGTGCCTACACGAACGCCAGTGCCCAGTCGATTTCACTCTTTAAATAAGCCTACCAGTGCCTAGGCTGGCAAGACATAACATGTGACCAATGTCCTTTTATAGGTAAAAATGTCATTATAATACCGTAATGTAAGTACGACATTATGATGATTGGATTAAGAACTTAAGAAAACACTCGATACAGTCTGTATATTAACGTATTAAAGTATTTATCCAGAAAGGCTTTGTCAAGTCATTAGATTAGACTAAGAAAGTTTTTTTTTTATTTCGTCACGGTCTCATGTGGCCCCTAAAAGTCGCGGGGACCATAGGCAGTTGTCCTTCTCTGCCTAATGGGAAATCCGGGAATGGGTGGAGCCCAATATTTGAATATAACACCCTTTATATGAATCGTCACAAACGTACAATTGCCGAATAATGTATATAAATACATCATATTCTGTTTTAATTTACAATATATAAATACATTTACAATCTTATAGTTTAGTTGTTTCAAGTTTTCAGCACGTACATTTACTTTCGATTAAAACGACTTAAGAAATAGAATTGTGATTTGATTTGATTTTTCATAAATTAATCTGACGTTATTCGCTATATGTTTATGATTTACGAAATATTAAATGTTGATGATCGAGATTGATGTCATATGGTTCATTATGGCTAGATTACGTCCTTTATACGCCCGGGTGAATGTACTTTGTATAATGATGGACAAAGTGTAGACAAATACATGCATGTAAATACTAAGAAAATTAGAACGTGTTGTAATCGAAATAATTTTTCTTCTGATAATTTGTTGTCGAATAACCCACGCTCACTATGTGCGTTATCAAATCACGAGTGCGAATTACGAATGATTTAATTATTTTGCATCTATACGTCTGACCGCGTGGAATTTCACCAAAACCTATGGTACAGAAGTAGCATTTCTAAAGTGATACGATTTTATATTTTAAGACGAGATATATATAGTGATATGACATTTACATGCATATCATGAAAACGGATTGCGCTAACTGTAGTACAAAGTTTAATATGTTTATTTAGTGCGCGTTGCTCTGTAAATTCTATTGACAATGCTTCTACAGTATTGATATATTGTTCTGCTCAAACAAACTTCACATCGTTAACCATGCAGGATCAGCGCTGTTTATAATTCAAATTCAACGCAAGAAGTTCCTGAATGTACCTCAAAACGATGTGCTACAGCATTGGGCAATGGGCATGAAATTTAATTTATTGTAGAATTATATCCTCGAAGGCCTCACACTACAACAATAACAGAGTTGTGGTTTTCGTTGAAAGTTAATAAAACAGTTATCACTTGGCTCTAAGACTGCTGCAATAAAACAATGGAGGCGGCATAAATATATTAACCATGAATTCTCATGGAACGTATAATCGGAGAACAATTTAAGGATTTTTGTCAGAACATTGTTTTAACAGACAAAACTATATAGGCCTCTGTTGATGAATGACTGCTAATTCAATTAGAATCCCATGTTTACATCAGATGACTTTTTATGCAGTTTCCGTTAAGTGTTTACTAATCAACCCTTCCTTTCTTTACAAAACGCCCTAGCAGTAACACGGTAAGCCATTCATCTCTGCTTATTCAGTTTAATCAGATCATGTTCTCTTGATCAGACATACAGATCGTTAACACTGCTGCGATATGGCATCACTCTCCGCACCTGATCCGTCTTTCATCTGATAATTCAGAAATTCGGTTGGCACAAGCAAGTATTAAATGATTTGTTATATTGATAATCCTCGAACTTTCACCTGGTTGATACAATGGCATTGTACAATGCTGAGTTCTGTTATGGGGCGAGGTCAATGATATCAAACTCGCGGTCTGGCTAATAATTTCTCTCCTAGCAATATTTTTTGAGTTTCAGTATTCCTATATTAGCAGTTTTAGCATGTATGCTGTATGCTTTTACATATATATTGGAAGTAATAATTCGCGAGATGTTTTCGTTTTACGTTATCATGTACATCACCTACCTAGGACTACATGGGGTGCTCTAAAATTTGAAAAAAAAGAAGAAGCAGACAGTCTCTAAATCTTCACGGTAGTATATTAATAGATGTAACGTTTGGTGGTTTAATATTCATCTTCTACAGTTTCTATGTGCTTACTATTGCCGGCCACAAAGGGTACAGCCAGCCAGAGCAGCGTCCAGCCGAGTATGAACTGCCTTGAAGGTCCCATGATGGCTTAGTCTCCAACTCTCAATAACGTTGTAAACATCCAGCATCACAATCTGAAATTAGAATAACCAAACTCGTGTGGCTCTTTTTCAATGCTTAAATGATATATGTATTTTGTTAAGTATTATTTATAAATAAAGCAAAGACATGTTAAGAACAACAACACGATAACTGCAACGTCTGCAACGCAACTGAAACATAAAGATATAAATAGGACCATTTTAAGCTAATAAGAATGGAATAGAAAAACAAATACGTCGATATAAGAGTTCGACATCGTTTCAAATATCAAATTATTTTTTGTTAAAGCAATGTTTACCCAGGCTATAATGTGGGTGTGAGCTCCTGTCAATAATCATATTCTAAACAAACAAAACACCATGCATACACGGATACTTAATAAATACCGTTTTAAATATAATTAAAAGTCATTCACATTTTGTCTGAAATATTCGAATCTACTCAAAGTAGGCTATACATTAACATATATATATATATGTAAACGCCTGTATATCTCATTACGCAAACAACGTTTCAAATATACACCATTAAATGTCTGGTTTAGTAACCAGATATTACCAAAATATTCCCAGTCTATAATGCAAACTTGACACAAATAGTGATTGAGTATATCAGGTCAGACGGTTTTGACTGTGCTGTTAATAAAACATTTTGCAATAAAGGTCCGTTTTGTCTGCATATTTTCTCCACGTTTCTATTATTCATAAGACTCAAAGTAGATGTAATTGAACGACTGCTATTCGACCAAAATACCAATACCCATGGGGTGCTTTTGTCACTTTCGTCACCAATAGACCATAATTTGATTAACAGAGTGTGAACACAGATTCTTATTGTTGTTCAATTAACGTGTTTCCCATGGAAATATTATCCGGATTTGTTGACAAGAGGAAATGTACGCTATGATTATACAAGATTAGGAAATCAAATATGTACAAATATGTAGATGTACTTGAAAGCCGAAAAGCATTGTATTTAGAGGACACCTGCCAGACACATTGCATACAACATTTACACAAATTCTTTATAAAAAACGCAATTAATCCATTGATTAATAACATAATTTATTCTGTTTTTCAAGTAAGATTTTCTATTAATCACGAAAATTTCTATCATTCAGAGGTGATATTCTTAAAATTTAGAAATTTAAAAACTATAATTTTAGCCTAAATATGATTATTTTTAGTTTTAATCTCAAAATTTTCACTGAAGAAGTTTGTTAAAAAATTAACAACATGAAACATGCTGTCTTTTCATTCAATTGATGAGATAAGCATTTATTTAAAGACAATTAGAAGTTATTAAAAGATATGCAAGTCCTAGCTTTTAACTTTTAAAAGGCATTTTATTGATCTATTTCTCATAGTTAGTGTGTTCTTTCTATAAATTTTAATTAAAATTATTTTTAGTTTTTCAAAAAAAAAACCAACATCTTATTAATAATCAAAGGATGGATGTATTTGTTTCTTTAAATTTTAGAAAGCTTTACAGCAGTCTTTAAACGTTAGAATTTTATTTTTATTAATTTTAACTTGGGTGAATAATATTGAATCTACACTTACATTCTTGTACATGTATAATCCAAGATAAATAATTATTTTAGCTAAAGTTAAGCCACTCTTAGAAAATGTCTGATTTTACTGTTTATAAGAAGCATCAATTTTTTGGTCGTTTGCAAGGACAACAACTTTTATTAGCATATGTTTTTACATATTTCTTAACAATATTGATACTAAAATGTAAAGTACTAAAATGTAAAGTGCTTCACATGTTTAGAAAATTAGGATTAAAGGTCCGTGTATATACCGTCTTTTCGTTTTTCGTTTTGAATTCGACAAAACGAAAACACGAAACACGAAAATAAACGCATATTAGTTCACATTCCGATTTTCTTATAACCGAAACAAATAAAAAAACAAAGAACAAATTTACTTATTTATATCGTTTTTCGTTTTACTAATTACAAAACAAATCGTGTTTCTCTATTCATATTTCGTTTCAATTTAAATATTTAAAAAATCANGACTGCTATTCGACCAAAATACCAATGCCCATGGGGTGCTTGTGTCACTTTCGTCACCAATAAACCGCAATTTGATTAACAGACTGTGAACAAAGAATCGTATTGTTGTTCAATGAACGTGTTCCCCATGGAAATATTATCCGGATTTGTTGACAATAGGAAATGTACGCTATGATTATACACGATTAGGAAATCATATCTGTACTTGAAAGCCGAAAAGTATTTGTATTTAGAGGACACCTGCCAGACAAATTGCATAAAACATTTACACAAATTCTTTATAAAAAGGCAATTGATCCATTGATAAATAACATATGCTGTTTTTCAATTAAGATGTTCTATTAATCACGTACATTTCTATCATTCAAGGGGGGATATTTAGCCTAAATATGATTATTCTTACTTTTAATCTCAAACTTTTCTTTTAACTTTAAAAAGGAATTTTATTGATCCATTTCTCATAGTTAGTGTGTCCTTTCTATACATTTTAATTAAAAATAATTCGTAGTTTTTCTCAAAAAAAACATCTTATAAATAATCAAAGGATAGATGTATTTGTTTCTTTAAAGGTTATACTTTTTTTTATTAATTTTAACTATCTTGGTTGAATAATAAACAAATAAATTCACCAACTATTGAACCTACACTTACATGCTACTACAAATAATCGAAGATAAATAATTATTTTAGCTTAACTTCAGAAACTCTTAGGAAATGTCTGATTATACTGTCTATAAGGAGCATCTATTTTTTTGGTCGTATGCATGGACAACAACTTTTATTATCAGATGTTTTTACATATTTCTTAATAACGTTGATACTAAATTGTAAAGTGCTTAGCATGTTTTTACAATAAGGATTTAATCATAGATCTTCTCGCATATTGTATTATATTGTTTTTTATTTATTCGTGCCGAGAAAGTGTCCATTGTGGCAGTTTCCTATTACAACCAGCGGACCCAAATTGTTTCTTCCAAAATATATAGAGCTTAAGTAACACAAACAGTAATAAATATGGTCTACTCTACGCCTTCCTTTTCCCAACACAGGCCAGGAATAGCGTAATTAAAACACAGTCAGAAAATTACGTCATAAAAGTCTTCCAAGATTCAACAGACTGAATACCAAGTGAGCCTTAAACATGTATTTAATAGATCAACATCCGTCAACAAAACTGAATAATTTATATTTAAAGGATGAACATCGTTCGTGCTCTACTTCCATAAGGCCACTACAGACCTTTCAACGCTAGCCTCAATCAATAAGGCCTGGGCCATAACTTACAGAATCGGGAAATAACGCCGCATGATTGATAGAAACTGGGCTCGGCTGTGCAATAATTTAATTAAGCACTTATCAACCAATTAACCGCGTTTCTTTGTTTACTATTTACAATAACATTTCAGAAAGTCATACATAATCAATATTGACGAATCCGTTATAAATACTTTAATTTTATGGACTACATTGATGCAACGTGTGTATTTGAATATGCGCGTGACGGAAAAAACACACTTTAATTATACATATTTCCATTAAATGACAAAGTAAAGACATATATTTTTTTATCGTACAAAGGTAAGCCGTCAATCTAAACCAGAGCTTAAAAACATTGATTATCTATAATATCACATCTTGCCTAGCGTGTTTTGCTCGTAATAAATATAACAGAACAACACTATTACACATTATCAAACCTTACCCTAATACATTCGACGCAATAAATTCCATTTTATTGATAAAGATTGCCTTTTTTTGTGCTTGTGAATTTCTAACGTAGTGCTGGAAATATTAAGATCAAACGGACATACTTTTATAATAATCCCTTTCGGGTTAAAGACGTGATTAGTCTGTGACCATGTGATTGCCTGGGGCGGTGATTTGAATCTGCTCTGAAAATTGGGTCATTCAAATAGAACTGTATACTGTACTGTATGCCAATCTTAAGCTTGTATAATTAAGGTACATGGAGCATTATCATTGCAACCAATATTTTACACAATGTTTCTGAACCAATACAATTTCAAATACATGTAGTATAAATGCGAGTCACTTAAATAAAACACATAATTGATGTATAAGTGCATACATATTTCGATCAACTAGTTGCAATATAAACATATACTTGTCGCGCATAATTTAATGCTTATTCGCGTTAAAGAATGTAGATTTACCATGACAGGAATGACAATTAATGACATTTCCTATTATTACATATTCGCATCTCTGCCAGAGATTATTCGCTTATACTATCTGAATGCTTAGCAATTCTGGGAGCGGTTCCAAAATCAAGTCTGGTTTGGATTTTGATTACACTTAATTGTTGGCTNGTTAATTTCTATCTTTCAGGGGTGATATTCTGAAAAATTTAGAACTAAAAAAAATAAAATTTTAGCCTAAATATGATTTTTCTTAGTTTTAATCTCAAAATTTTCTCTGAAAAACTTAGTTTAAAATAAACACCATAAAACATGCTGTATTTTCATTAAATTTACGAGATAAGCATTTATTTTAAGACATTTAGAAGTAATAAATAGATATTCTAGTCCTAACTTTTACTTTAAAAAGGCATTTTATTGATCTATTTCTCAAAGTTGGTGTGTCCTTTCTATACATTCTATTAAAAAATAATTCTTAGTTTTTTCTCAAAAAACATCTTATAAATAATTAAAGGATGGATGTATTTGTTTCTTTACATGGTAAAAAACTTTACAGCAGTCTTGAAAGGTTTGAATTTTCTTTTTATTAATTTTAACTTTCTTGGTTGTATAATAAACAAATAAATTCACCAATTATTGAACCTACACTTACATGCTACTACAAATAATCTAAGATAAATAATTATGTTAGCTTAAGTTAAGAAACTCTTAGAAAATGTCTGATTTTACTGTTTTTAAGGAGCGTCTTTTTTTTGGTCGTATGCAAGGACAACAACTTTTATTATCAGATGTTTTTACATATTTCTTAACAACATTGATACTCAAATGTAAAGTGCATAACATGTTTAAACAATAAGGATTAAATCATAGATCTTCACGCATATTGTACAATATTGTTTTTTTTTATTTATCCGTGCCAGTCGAGAAAATGTACATTTCGGCAGTTTCCTATAACAACCACCGGGCCAAAATTGTTTCTTCCAAAATATCTAGAGCTTAAATAACACAAACAGTAATCAATATGGTCTACTCTACGCATGCCTTTTCCCAACACAGGCCAGGTAGAGCGTAATTAAAACACAGTCAGAAAATTATGTCGTAAAAGTCTTCCAACTTTCAACATACTGAATACCAAGTGAGCCTTAAACATGCATTTAATAGATCAACATCCGTCAATAAAACCGAATAATTTATATTTAAAGGATGAAGATCTTTCGTGCTCTACTTCCATTAGGCCACTACATACCTTTCAACGCTAGCCTCAATCAATAAGGCCTGGGTCATAACTTACAGAATCGTGAAATAACGCCGCATGATTGATAGAAACTGGGCTCGGTTGTGCACTAAATTAATTAAGCACCTATCAAACACAATTAACCGCGTTTCTTTGTTTACTATTTACAATAACATTTCAGAAAGTCATACATTATCAATATTGACGAATTCGTTATAAATACTTTGATTTTATGGACTACATTGGCTCAACGTGTGTATTTAAATATGCGTTTGAACACGTGCAACGTGTCATCTTTATTTTAATGGAAAGAGCCACTCTANTTTTTAAGTTTTAAAGCGCAAAAAAGACGGATTTCTACCTTGTGACCACCATATATATTCTAATTGGCAGGGGTAAAATATGTTTATTATTTATTCTTAAATTCACTATTCCAAATAAGTTACGAGGCTTTAAATCATAGATCTTCTCGCATATTGTACAATATTGTTTTTTTTTATTTTATTTATCCGTTCCAGTCAAGAAAATGTCCATTGCGGCAGTTTCCTATAACAACCCGCAGGCCAAAATTGTTTCTTCCAAAATATCTAGAGGTTAACTAACACAAAAAGTAATCAATATGGTCTACTCTACGCCTGCCTTTTCCCAACACAGGCCAGGACTAGCGTAATTTAAATCCAGTCAGAAAATTACGTCACAATAGTCTTCCAACATTCAACATACTGAATACCAAGTGAGCCTTAAACATGTATTTAATAGATCAACATCCGTCAATAAAACTGAATAATTTATATTTAAAGGATGAAGATATTTCGTGCACTGCTTCCATAAGGCAACTACAAACCTTTCAACGCTAGCCTCAATCAATAAGGCCTGTGCCATAACTTACAGAATCGTGAAATAACGACGCATGACTCATAGAAACTGGGCTCGGCTGTGCAACAAATTAATTAAGCACCTATCAAACGCAATTAACCGAGTTTCTTTGTTTACTATTAACAACAACATTTCAGAAAGTCATAAATAATCAATATTGACAAATTCGTTATAAATACATTGATTTTATGGACTACATTGGCCCAACGTGTGTATTTAAATATGCATTTGAACACGTGCAACGTGTCATCTTTATTTTAATGGAAAGAGCATATGACAAAGTAAGGACATATAGCTGCTTCTGGTAAAAAAGTTAGCCCGTCAATCTATACCAGAGCTTAAAAACGTTCAATATAATATTACATCTTGCCTAGCGTGTTTTGCTCGTAATAAATATAACAGAACAACACTAGAATATACTATCAAACCTTACCCTAATAAATTCGACGCAATACAGGCCATTGAATTGATAAAAATTATCTTATTTTGTGCTTGTGAATTTCTTATGTAGTGTTGGAAATATTAAGATCAAACGGACATACTTATATAATAATCCCTTTCGGGTTAAAGGCATGATTGGTATGTGACTATGTGATTGCCTGGGACGATGATTTGAATCTGTTCTGAAAATTGACTTATTCAAATAGAACTGTCTACTGTACTGTATGCCAATCTTAAGCTTGTATACTTATATAGCACAATAATCGCAATCAATATTTTACACACTGTTTCTGAACCAATTTTAATTTCACATAGTATAAATGCGATTCACTTAAATAAAACACAAAGTTGATGTATAAGTGCATACATATTTCGACCAACTAGTTGCAATATAAACATATACTTGTCGTGCATAATTTAAAGAACGTATTTCGCGTAAAAGAAATGTAGCTAAACCATGACAGGAATGACAATTAATGACATTTCCTATGATCACATATTCGCATCTCTGCAAGAGATCATTCGCTTAGACTCACTGAACGCTTAGCCATTCTGGGAGTGGTTTTCAAAATCAAGTCTGGTTTGGATTTTGATTACACTTAATTGTTGGCTAATACAATAGGTTTTAAATTATGCAGAATTATTTCCTTATCATTCACACATCCATCGGGCGTTAAGCTAATTATCAGATTCAAAACGCCATTCGTTATTCATCCTGTGTTTCGTATCATAACATCGGACAGCACAGGCTAATCTGGGACGACACTTGAATCACATGTATTAAACCCACTTTTCACAGAGCGAGGCTCATATGGAAATAGTGAAACCCCAGAAACATCAGGAGAGAAGTTCCTGACCGCTAGTCTTTTATTTAAGGCAAATAACCACATGCCTACACACTAAAAGACAATACAAACAATACGACATTTAACATAACATTATACTTAAAGCTCTTGTCACCGCCTTTTAACAGTCAATGCAAAGCTGGTTGAAGCGATCCCAAAATATAAAAATTAGGCCAGAACTAGTCTCAATACTAACAAGTTTAAATATTCATTAAACTCTTATCATCGTCAAATATAAAAGCAATATAAAGCTATCTTATACCACTCAATTATCATTTGATTACTCAATGGTTAAGAAACAAAGAGCAACAGAATTACAAGTTGTTGATGCAAATGAAATAAAATAAATACACTTATCTGATTAATCCTTTCTTGTGAAACAATATTTCAGAAATAAGCAGCATGATAGATCTCTGTGAAAAGGGGGTTTGATGCATGTGCGTTAAGTGTCGTCTCAGATTAGACTGTGCGGACGACACTCTCAGCATAAACTGGATTTTCGTAAGGAATAGTCTTCCTTTAAACGAAAAATACCATTAAAGCGGAAAGTGTCGACCCTGATAAGCCTGTTCAGCCCGCCCAGGCTTATCAGGGACGACACTTTACGCACATGCATTTAACCCCTTTTTCACAGAGCGCGGTCTAATTATTTTATTAATTGCAGATCTTCATAACGCATCTCATGAAGAAGTGGTTATATAGGATGTTAACAGCATCATATTAAGATGCAATATTTGTAAATAAAAAATATTGTATGAACAGCTTAAACGAAGACGTCTGGAAAAACGAAGTGTTATGACACAAATGAACTATTTATANCATCATAACGCATCTCACGAAGAAGTAGTAATATAGGATGTTAACAGCATCATATTAAGATGCAATATATGTTAATACAAAATATTGTATGAACAGCTTAGACAAAGACGTCTGGAAAAACGAAGTGTTATGACACAAATGAACTATTTATAATCATATATAATCAATATTTTTGAGTAAATCTTAAGAGCATATTCCTTAATTCAACACTAAGAAAACGTGTATTCTAATCACGTCAGTACCAGCCAAAATGTTACTAACAAATTATTTTCAAAGAAACCATGAACTCATTTTCCAACATAATACGGTTTAATTCTCTCAAAATGTATACTTAAATAAATTACTTTGTTAACATAACAGATATGTTAAGTTAACTTGAGCTACAGTTTAATTGCTGGTAACGCCCACCCAACAGGATTTGTGTTGGTTAACATTTTCTTTCACGACTAAGTAACTAGCCAATTTTAAACTGGAATCCAGTGCAAGCGATTCATCAATGTTCGCCGTTGTTTGATCAACAATATGCGCCAAAGACTGTAGATACCAGCTGGATATATATGTCTGCTATATTTATTGCTTAGAAAATGCGGACTCATCGAATGAGATATAGTATGTAGGAACACATAGATAACGCGATGGTGTTTCGTTGTAGTGCCCAGATTCTTGCGCATGGTGAGTTGTTGCCAGAATTTGATTTTGGTTTAACTGATTAATTTTTTATGTTTGTGCTTCAGTCAAGCGATTTTAACATTTCGAATCACGGCTCTTTGTATCGTCTTGGTTACCACATAAAGACTATTCAAACAGTCACATGTATAAGTTTTGATACCGTTGGAAGTTTATATGAGTTAACAATTGAAACTACATCAATAATTTCACAATTTATTAGTACTTATTCTGGAATGTTTGTTTCATTCAGTAAATTTCTAGTAGTGATTAACGAACATTTACAATATTTATTCAACGCATGCCAGCACATTTCTACAGATTAATACACGAAACCCAGCAGTTTTATATCAATATATATATATATATATATATATAAAGAAACACATTATTCATAACATCCTATTTGACATGTCAGTTTTCACGGAAGAAGATTTATCTGAACATAAAGTATTAACTGTTAAAGAATCTCGCTGTTACGCTATTTGACAATCGATAAGTGAACTGATAAAGTCAGACATTTACATAATGTTTTGGAAAGACGCACAGCACTACAACATTAAATGACACACATAATTCACTGCATAGTTTTAATACCTAATTACATAACGCTTTTAATGTTTTGACGATTGATTGTGTATTTATCTTCGGTTGGAGGATGGTTGTATGATTTGGGTTGAAACGGCGTTGTGATAGACGGATGTACTTTGATAATTGAAGATGAAATGAATTTAATTTGATATAATACATAACAAATGCCTCATGCTTCCAACGTAAATTTAAATATGCATTGTTTGTCAAGACAGTTTTTGTTACACACTGTACAGTTTAACAAAACTATAGTAAATACATTACCAGATCTCAAAATGAACTAAACATGGTAGATATGTAATTTGTTACGATATTTAAATAGTTAAATAAAACTGATTACGTGTGTCACATGGGTTTAGCTTAGCGATAGAAATAATCTCTTCACAAATGGTATTTGAACACATACATTTACCACGAATTGTAATGGATTANATTAAAAAAAATATGATAGTGTGAAAAAAATGATTATGTTCACATACATATGTCTGCCATTTTACTCATTCATTGATGTAGATTACATAAAATAGAGATAATGCCTCCAAGGCTTGTAAGTAATTGTACCGGACGTCTCATGGTTTTACGTATAAATATATAATACCAGTGTACAATATACAAGTAGGCAATTCATTGAGAGACCGAGTTGCTGAAGTCTTATATAAAAATACAAAGATTATCATTCAGAACAATTTTTATAAACAGGAGGGTTAATTTTGACTCCGATCACATGTTATATAAGACAGGCACGCTAATTACATAGATAAATAGCATTATGTTTTGCATATTTTCGACAATAGGGTTTTCATTTACTTTTACTTTAATAGTTTCTGGTAATTGTGAATTAAAAATCTTTAGGCTTTTATTGTGTTGATGTATTAAATGTTCCCTAACAAAATCAATATAAAACTGATTATACAGAGATCACATAACGATTAATGATACATAAATATTATTTAATAATCCGTTCTAAGCGGCATTGCTTTACTATCGGACGTTATTATTAAATTTTCATGCAACTATAATTTCTTCCACCGACAAACGACCTGTGTGAATGCTATTAAACATTTGAAACATTGCCAAGGCTTCCATTTGTCTAGCTAGGAACATAACTGTCAATAAGATTACATTTGTTGAATTACTGTCTACGTTTCATGTATTTAGTAATTATAATCGTTATAAAAACCGGAATCAGCAGGGCCTTTGAAATAAATGAAGTATGTATTGAAATAAAAGCGAAATTAAATTCGCACCAAAAGCAATTAGAATTAACAATCATTTAAATACAGCAATCACGTTACGCCAACACAAACACAACAAGCAACGTATCAAAACTATCGCAAATAAACCCAACAACAGAAGCCATATAATAACAACAAAACACCAAGACTTCTGATGCTAAACACCTTAATAATCATTCTTTATCGTTTTTGCCAAGCAAATAAGTTTGCACAAGTACCTCACAGTAGACGTGTCATCAAATAACGAATACCATTTTATTAACTTTTTAAACAAATAATTGTTCCATTTAACAATCCAAACATATACCATAATATATATTCTCAATTCACAAGGAAAATTGTCCGTAGTCATTTGCAACTGATACTCATGAAAGAACATGTTACATTCGACATTTTATAAATTTAATGTAATTGGCGAGTAATGAAATGTTAATTTGTTAATTGTGAAGACATGGGCAGTTAATATATGCCAAACTATCATGGAAATTTCAGCTATAATTTGACAGCAAACATATTGTGGCTCCAACAGGGGCATAGTTGCGCGCAATTTCAACATGCCAACACTAAACAGATATGATAGTCGGAATCGCCCATAAGCACATACGTGTCAGAGAGCTGTCAATGGAGTCACGATTCATATCGTCAGTGGCTGCTGGCACGTTTGCGGTGCGGTCAAGTCACGGCCAAAAGTATCAAGATTATGCACATTTTGTGAATTATGATTTAGATATGTTTGATCTTATAAGTTCATTTCTTTCCTTGTTTTACTGTTTACGCTGCCCTTTGTTTCAGAAACGTACAATTTGCCTATTTATACATTTTGCCGTTTTATGTTCTTTTTACATTTGAACGTAAGGCAACGTCGTGATTAAATGGAAGTTTGTGCACAATTTAAAATGTCTGCTTGTTCTACGATTTCCATATAAAACAGACTTTGGCATCCGTATCGTTTATCATAAATACTGATCATGCAAACGATAGCGATCCGAATGCCATTCATTGATATATAAATGGCAGTTTTGAAGATGAGCCAAATCTTGTGATTTGACTCATCTTGATTTTGTATTTATNACCTCACAGTAGATGTGTCAAAAAAATAACGCATACCATTTTATTAACTTTTTAAATAAAAAAAATCGTTCCATTTAACAATCCAAACATATATCATATTATCATACATATATATTTATGTTACATTCGGCATTTAATACGTTTAACGTAATTGGCTGGTAATAAAATGTTAATTTGTTTATTGTGAGGACATGGGCAGTTAATATATGCCAAACTATCAAGGAAATGTCAGCTATAATTTGACAGCAAACATATTGTGGTTCCAACAGGGGCAAAGTTGCGTGCAATTTCAACATGCAAACACTAAACAGATATGATAGTCTGAATCGCCCATAAACACATATGTGTCAGAGAGCTGTCAATGTAGTCACGTTTCATATCGTCAGCGGTTGCTGGCACGTTCGCGGTGCGGTCAAGTCATGGCCAAAAGTATTAAGATCATGCACACTTTGTGAATTATGACTTATATGTTTGATCTTTTAAGTTCATTCCTTTCCTTGTTTTACTTTTTACGTTGCCCTTTGTTTCAGAAACATACAATTTGCCTATGTATAAATTTGGCCGTTTTATGTTCTTTTTACATTTGAACGTATGGCAACGTGGTGATTTAATGGAAGTTTGTGCACAATTGTTAATGTCGGATTGTTTTACGATTTCCATATAAAACAGACTTTGGCATCCGTATCGTTTGTTATAAATACTGATCATGCAAACGATTTCGATCCGAATGCCATTCATTGATAAATTTATGGAAGTTTTGAAGATGAGCCAAATTTGTGATTTGACTCATCTTGATTGTGTATTTAACTTCGTTTGGAGGATGGTTGTATGATTTTGGTTGAAACGGCGTTGTGATAGACGGATGTATTTTGATAATTGAAGATAAAATGAATTTAATTTGATAAAATACATAACAAATGCCTCATTCTTCCAACGTAAATTTAAATATGCATTGTTTGTCAAGAAGGTTTTTGTTACACACTGCACAGTTAAACAAAACTATAGTTAATACATTACCAGATCTCAAAATGAACTTAACATGGTAGATATGTAATTTGTAATGATATTTAAATAGTTAAATAAAACTGATTACGTGTGTCACATGGGTTTAGCTTAGCTAAGTGATGGAAATGATCTCTTCTCAAATGGTATTTGAACACATACATTTACCATGAATTGTAATGGATTACACCTGTAATGTGATAGTGCTTTCAGCAGAAGGTCATTGACATTTGCACACGTATGCATTACCGAGCGTCGGATGTGTCAACTACGTCCATACCGAGTTTTGTTAGTGAATACTCCGTTCATACAAAGTATCGGACGTGTAATCATAATTCTTACCAAGCGTTGTCGTAAAATGCATTTCTGAATACAAACATGTTTGAACTGAAATACATGATTGTAGTTCATTTAAACCAAGGTCTTGAAAATTGCATCGTATTCTACTGTATCTATAATCTTTAGTTTTTATATCTACCAGATTACTACCCACTGACGAAGTTACCAGTTTATTTTTGCGGATATGCGAAAACGGTGCAATAGCTTCAACCCAAGCTTATGTTAAATAATACTCATATATGGCAAAATCGTACACATTGTTTTACTGTTACGTTCTGAACGCATCTTATGACTGTTTGAATACGATTCGGTTATTTATAAATACATTCGTAGCAGAATAGACCAGCAAAGTCAAGCAAAATGTGTGACAGTTTATGCACGCTATAAACGTAACTGGTACTGCTACTTCATGGCAGTCTAGGGAATGTGGCGCAAAACAAACAGGGTTTAATCATTTGTATGACTACATGTACGTCCATTAATCACAGATTGTAAAATGTTTGGCTTATTTATTTCTAGAATGTAGTTTAATTGGTCTTACTGCGTTTTTGTATTTGGTGTAAAAGGCTTAAAATAATATATCATTTTATAAAAAGCTTTGGGTATGTTTGTCATTGTAAACTATCAATGTGAGTGTGTTTTTTTAGGACGAATTAAGTAGTGAAACATATACCTGTATACCGCGGCCTCATATATCAGTAAATATTCGGCAAGACTGAGATTATCATCTATTGTGTCTGTCAGAAGCCCGTTAAAATAAACATGTGGACAACGTTTGCATAGTGATGAACACTGTGTAACATCTTCTAGCTTTTATTAATAATGAATACAACCACATTCAGTAAATAAAAAGGCCTCATGGAACTGTTCAAGAAACAAGAAATGAATCTTCGTACACGGGTTCCGCCGTTAAATTCAACAGTACACACAAATGAGTTTGTGTTGGACAGTCATTCTCGGAATTTATATAGCAAAAAAGTACAGAAAATCACAAAGGAAAATACCTCCAAAAAGGGGATCAATGGTTATGGTTCCTATGCACATCTCAACCGCTTAAAAAGATTAGCCCAATTGCTAAGTTGAAAGTTGATACCCCTTGAAGAAAAATACAAACGATACGAAGTGCAATTACTCTAAAATACAGAAGCACGAGCTATAGTTTGTTGTGCACTGCACTTCCTCATAATAAGATATATAACTTCCTTTCAAGTTATGCAACGGACACAGTTTAAGCTCACACATCAACGAAGGGCAAACACTTTTAAAATAGGGGAGAAATAGGTTAATGTTTTGGGCACATACAAATCACCTTAATGATATCTACCTACCTTTTAAGTTTTAAGTATTTTTTTTTTTTAGATTTATGCTCCAGACCAAAATTAAAGTACAAAAATAAGGGAGCAAGAGTTATTGTTCTTGTGCAATCCGAATCCCTTTACTGTGATCAAACTAAATATGAAAATTCAAGTTGATATCTGTTTCAGTTTTTGAGGTATGCTGCAGACAAAATCATATCCAACTTATGTTGCTGCCCTTGGCTGCTATAGATCAAAATCGGTGAAAAGATTTATCATTTAATTGAATACAAAAAAAAGAACGGTGTATTTCGAGCATTAATTGATTTGTTAATAATTTATATATCCGATTTGTACGAGTGAAATATTAATTTATAACGTGTCAAAGAATGATATTTTTCGGTGTTTATAACTTTACGTGTAGATGTCCTTTTTATGGTTTAAAAGTTTTAAAGGATCATTTTGTTCACATCTAAATACAAGTTATATGGGAATAATTTTAGTGTGCCTGTTCCAGGTTGAGAAAAACCTACAAAACAAATATTTCCATAGTAATAGTTAAAATTGCACTAGTGGAATCCGATACGGATATAATTTACCTTTCAATACAATATATGTTTTTGTTTCTTAAAGTAGACATTTGGACCGTACTTTTTAAACGTTAGACCAGATGTTTGTGATTCTAGTTGTTGTTTCACGCATTCATGGAAGCGTACGAAAATCTTCTCGGAATTCGGTCTTTTCCGGTCGAATTCGGTGATAAACAACGGACTGAATAGTAAATTGTTATTGAAATTTAATCAAAAGTTCAATGCAGCTATTTAGTAAAATTAATTTGAATATCTTATAATCTATATTGATTTAAGGATTGACATTGAAAATATGCTTCGATATTGTTTACTTTATTATTAGGTTTATTTATTCTCTCAGGAATAAATTAAAGCGTATTTTAACGTTTATTTATCATTAACAAATGAAAAGGAATAGTATTATAACGTTAACTTCTTTATAAGTTATTTAAAATAGCAGAACAACATTGGATCAAAAACATTGATTCGGAATTTTATTTGTGTGGTCTGGAGCCACAATATCCTATAACGAGACCACGAAACCTTGTGTTACTTTACAGCGGATAGCGTAGCTTCTGATCAGATTGAGTAGATGCGAAAGCCGGTTTGGAGCTACTATGGCCACATATGATATAAGACCCATTTTCGCAAAACGCGGATCAAACAGTTTTGGCACTGTATTTGACAGGAGAATAGGTTAGTCCCTAAGCTGAAAAAGCTGTAGCCTGACGCCACACATAGTTTCATTAGAATGATTATTTGTAGATAAATAATTTTAGTTTAGTAATTGGGAATTGTATTTTGATAGACTTGCGTGTACGGTTTCAAATCACGGTATTTGCAAAACATGAGAGTGATTTAGTGTAAAAATGGCCTTAAACATGCGTAAGAATGCATTTCTGAGCTTTGTTAAGTATTGCATCACAGGAAAAAAACACAATAAACAAAACATAATGTTTTTAATTGTGTATATATAATATTGATGTGTGGAAATAATGATCATCTCATACTGTTTTATATTGATATCAATATAGTTGATAGCGGTGTTAAACGTTTCCTTGGTTATTGCGATGAACACTCCAGTCAGACCGAAAAAACGAATACCAAACAACTAAAAATCTCTAACACAGAACAGAACATTTACTATTATGAGGCTACACTTTTTAACCATACTGGCTCGCTTGGTTGAGCAGACACCTATCAGATTATCGCGATTAGCCGAGACACAATGATACGAAACAAAGTTGGACATGAACATTAACAACGATAATAACTCTTAATATGTGGTACCAATAGTTATGTTCCCTGTCTACTTGTTTAGTATCAAGTTGTTTCATTTTTCTGCTACAGAGTATGTCATGCGAACGTGATTTTCTCAAAGGTAAATGTCTTTGCTATGTAAACTGGACATAATTAGATAATAATATTATGTGGAAAATGTGACCGTGCTGTTAGCTCTGTAATTGTGATATAAACAGGGTCAATTATTTTCGATGTTAAGTTCAAAGAAACGTGTTGCGAAAGCATTCGATAAATAATGTCAAAAGACATTGTCGTAACACAAGGCATTGTGATGTATTGAATATTAGCCGAATGCATGCATTGAACATTCTTTATAGTTAAACGCGGTGTAGTTGCAGCAACGACATTGTTCTGACTAATCAGGCAGTGACGTCTGAATAATTATGGTCAAGGAATCACTAGTTTGGCGATTCATAAGACGCTCTTTGAATATATGAAAGGCGACGTCTCTTATTGTTGCGGAAACAGCAGGACATTGTAAAGTCCACTTTGCAGACAATTTCAAGCAGGTACAAAGATAATCATTTATGTCAACAGCTAAGATTTATTTACTAAGAAGTTTGTTTACACTCTTTTGCGACGACGCATTATTCTTAAGCACCAATATGACTTAAACATCTATGCATTTTTTAAAATTAAACACAATACAACATTTGTGAGTTTGTTCTGTTTAATGTAATTTAACAAATATAGAGACATATAATTGATGGATTCACAACACATCGTGGTATACGCAAATGAAGGGAGGTGATTTTAGTATAGATCGCCAACATTAACAAATGGCATTCATGAAATCTATAAATATAAACTGGTAGGCGCTTACATGCATTCTGTATTCAGATTCAGTTTTTCTGTGTGGTATTTCACGCTTTATATGGTGCAACAGTATTTCGTGGCCGTGTTATCCATATCTATGTTAATGCACAACGGACAGTGTCAAGTTAATGTAAGTTAGTTATATATCGGGTGACATTGTAAAATTATTTATAGTAAAAATACCTTACAGAAGGTTCTTGGAACGCTATAAACGAATAGGAAAAACTAACCGAATGAGTTGATATAATACTCTCGTAGGAAGAATTCGGGTAGGCACCCAGAGAATAAAATACTCAACCAGTGCCCGTATCATCAAATCTCTTTTGGCATATCCTAAACGAATTTCTCATAATTGTTAAGTCTGTAGCTGTTTTGTGACAAGTCAATTCTGTCGAATTGAGCCTGTTGTAAACTGATAGACCAATCAGCAGTGGCGTTAAATGGTTACTTATTTAAATAATCGTTTGAAATAAAAGATGATGATTTTAACTCAAATATATATATATTTTTTTTAATTTTAACTTTATACCATACGTCAAGACTTTGCTGGGAGGCTTAAGGGACACGATCCAAATACAAATGAGCCGGTCTTTGGGAACACCGATCTTTATGCATGTGCTTAAAGTTTCTTTACAGCAACGGAAAAGCCAGTGCAGTCCACACAGGCTAATCAGGAAAAACACCTTCCTTCTAGACCAGATTTTTATTTAGAAGATTCTCTCTTTGAACGAAAAAATCCATTAAAATGGAAAGTGTCGTTTCTGATAAGCCTGAACAGGCTTATCGTTAATTAAACGATACTTTACGCACATGCTTTAAGCCCGGGTTTGCAGAGCAAAACACCCTTACTATTTCATAAAAATGTGCCCATCAAAAATGTCTACATCAACGATTTGTTTAAAAATATTACATGAACCACTTTAAAGCAAATCGATATATATTTGCTGAATGCAGAATACCTTTGGTATTATTAATATACGGGAGGGTTGTGTATGTGATTGACAAATTGCTGATTTTACTTTAATTCGCAAATTTTCTATCATTAGTAGCTGGGATGTTTTTCTATAAAGCTTGCACACTAACTCCTATTGGGAGAAAACTTTGGCGCAAACTCCATGAAGTATATCTAATACACTTTTTCGATAAAGAAAATTCCTCTAAAGCATAACTAAAGAGTGTTATATTGTGCATTTTTATTCTGTAATCCTTCGTTTATTTAAACAAAATATGGATTATTCGGTTCCGTGTTTACGTTTTCGCGTGTTTTGTTTTCGACGACACTGTCAGACCAAACATACCATTATCGAAAGATTTATATATATTTATGTTCTACACTACATTGAACGTTAATTTTCGGATGACATGTATGCATTCGGAACACAGATACGGAAAACAGCCCGTTTCAGTGGAGTAGAACGAATACGCAGTCGGGCATATGGAAACGAAGCTTTCCACACATGGCATTTAAGGTATTTGAATTGGTTGTTGAATTTGTGTCCACAATGGAACAATTTTTAAATATTATGACGTTTGGTAGAGCTTAATTATTGCATAGGAAGCAACTAATTGAATAAACACGTGGAATTATTTTGCATGGTCTCAGATTTGCAAACAAGAACTTGTGTGGTTCAAATTTGTCTTAATGTTCAACTAAGACTCGTGAAATACATGGGCCTGCTAAGAATTAGGACAACCATACCGCGTTCAGAGACATTTATCATAAGCACAACACTGTCAAAGATGATGAAATATTACACTCACGATGTGGCAGCCTCTTGCGATGAACGCAAATACACACATACATAGAACGTCCTTTGGGAAACGTATGTTAAACACATACCCTCGTAATGTTTCCCATCAATATTCTTGAAATATACAGAAAATTCATAAAAAAGGGATAGTAGGAAAACAACAAAGGAAAAGCGACACTGATATGATTTTTTTGCTCAAACACGTTTGTCTCACACACAGTAAAGGTCGTTTGAATATTGATGCACGAGATTTTCCTAAAACAATGTTGGAACGAAAAGGAGATAATGACATTTGATCACGATTTTCAACACACTATGACATACAAACATACATATAGTTTATTTACGTCACTATGCATATACATTTTAGTTGGCGCCTTTGATATATAATAATAACACGCACATGGCTTGCATTTTGGTTGTGTTATACAAATAAATAAAGTTCCATCGTTAATACGAACAACAAACCAAAATAATTGCCAACTTTCGAGCTTAAAGAGATTTAAGCAACATACGCACATTGTTGTGTTTTTTTCTTCTGAACTCATTTTCTACATTTATGAGTAAATATTACTTTGAGTACAAGTTGGTGAAGTGTTTTGAAGTGTATTTGATAATTAAATGCACAATTAATTCGCATAATAATTAACATATACGTGTATATTGATACAACATCGTATGAGTGCCATCCTTGCATAGTCCTAATAATGATGCATCGTGAATATAACCTATACTCATGATTTTCAACACAAAAGTTATGTTTAACAAATGAAATTGAACTTAATAACACGCACTATTTTCCAGGAAGTTCTATTAAAATTAATTTAACATTACAACTTGAACATCAATAACCGTTAACTCTATTTAATTTTGAGCGAGTTTATGACTACAGCTTAATACGGAAACATTTTTACATGTATTAATTGTATATAGACCAAGCACACACGCCTTGAATTATAATGAAAACAAACTCATGTCCATTTGAACATGAGTGCAAAAAGACAGTTATTATGTTTGCTTTAGCTATAATCCAACTAGATTAAAGGACACTGAGAACGACCGGCACATACAAACATGTAAAACATAAACATGTGTACATGTGTTCATATTGAGATTGACAATGTTTGAACATGATGACGGTGTTACTCTAATCATAAGCTAGTACACCTATTGTAATGATAACGAAAGATGACAAGCGACTGACTGACCATGACGTGTAGCCGAACGATTTTGCATGAAGTAACCTGTGCGAGACACGTGGCTTCCGGAGCAGACAGGCTTAAGAGTATCCGAGAGTACGATCGGCCTAAAGTGGGGATTCCGTAGAATGATCATGAATATGCGTTATGGAAATATTACAATGAGCATGGTGCAGCTATATTATACCACTATAACTATTTCACGAATATGTATTGGAACATTTGATCACTCGTATTACAGGGAACGTAGTGCGGCGATATAATACCACTATACTTATTTAACGAATATGTAATGGGAAATTTGATTACGCTTACTTCAGTCAACATAGTGCAGCTATATAATACCACTATTATTATTTCACGAATATGTATTGGAACATTTGATAACACTTTCTTCTGTGAACATAGTGAAGCCATGTAATACCACTATGATTATTTTACGAATATGTATTGGAACATTTGATTACGCTGACTTCAGTCAACATAGTAAAGCCATGTAATACCACTATAATTATTTCACGAATATGTATTCGAGCATTTGATTACGCTTACTTTAGTGAACATAGTGAAGATATGTAATACCACTATGATTATTTCACGAGTATGTATTGGAACATTTGATAACACGTATGCTTACGGTGCATAGTATAAATGATCTTGTTGTTGAAACCGGATGGTGCAGCTATGCATTAAATTCCGACTATCAAGGCAACGACTATAGCAGCATAACATCTCCTTGGTATCAAGTTTGTTCAATACTAGTTTCGAATATGTGCTACACTAAGAATAATAACAACTGACCATCTGATGATTAGGTGAGTTCAGTGAGTTAAAATGTTAATTCGACACAGCTTGACAGTAACTTAACATGTTCTTGCTACTGATTGCTTTCTGTCTTCATCCACTCCTGATGGTTGTCCGTCTTCAACCACTTCTGTTGTTTGTCTGTATTCAACCACTTCTGATGGTTGTCTGTAATTCAACCACTTCTGAGGTTGTCTGTCTTCAACAACTTCAGATGGTTTTCTGTCTTCAACCACTTCTGATGGTTGTCTTTCTTCAACCACTTCTGATGGATGTATGTCTTCAAACACGGATACATATTTCCACGAGCTTAGCCATTCTTGTAAGTGTCAAAGGGCACCCAAACATAAACCATTAAATTAGTGTGCAACTTATATAATCTTTAATACTTCTTGTTTCTGGTGCTAGCGAGATGAACGAATGAAAGGCGTTTGACACAGTAATCCGAAACAATAATGTTATTATGTCTTTGTGCTGTGCAGTATGATGTCAAATAGATGTTGTATTATACAAACGACAACGGTGCATTTACGATTTTAGCCAATACGATCTAAAGCCAACGTACATATATTTATTGGGCATGATATGTAATAACATAAACACCGTGGTTACAAGATATAAACGTGCAGTTGTAAAAACCGTACACACCATTCATGCGTTGCAATAATACACACTTTAACTTCTGAAGATCTAGAAACATATAGTTATAAAAGGGTAAAAGGCAACATGTAGGTGAAAGAATGGTTAAAAAAGAACCCACTAAATCGCTACGGCTTAACGTCGCTTAATGTGCTGATATAAAGTTCAACATACACTTGTACGTCTATACATTCATACTTTTTTCTCAATAACATTATATACAATTTAATATCTCAGACACGGACAAACGCAACAAGCTCAAAACTGCAATGTTTCAGCAATCTTTAACATTCTTGTATACATATTTTATACGCGCATCGAAGTAAATATAAATGCGAAGAACAGATAGTCTTAACGCAACTTTATCCGTTACTTCTTTGCAACGATTTTTAAGTTAGTACCCATGTATATATTTTGTAATGATACACAATAGGATGCAATGTTTAAATGCATTGTATATCTTGCGTTACAGAATTACCTTTAATTTAAAACAATACCAAATGAATAAAGAACATTAACAGTTTGAGTAAAACAAAGGACTTATGACATGTACTGACATTGTGTTCACTATTACAAATAAGTTATCGAAACAGTTTTCAGTATACAGTTTAATAGCCGAACAAATCGTACAATCAAGAAAAAATATGATTAACACGACTTTAGGCATTATTAGTATTGACGAAACTATATGTACCATACAAAAATAAGTGTAAAAACTTTATAATGTTTTTAAGACTAAAATAAATACAATAACTTAACAAAGAGTAACAAATCAGTTTTCACTTTCGAGAAATTACGTATAAATGTTTATGTGAGAATATATGTAAGATATGTCGCTGCAAGAAAACGTCGTTGAAAGAGAACTGGATGACATAGGCAAAAGCAGTTCTTGTAAATAGGACATTATATAAGTAATTATATAATGATAATCGATGTGTTATTGCATTTTATAACGAGCTTGCGTACAAACTTAAGAAAGTAAAATAAAATGTTTATATATTTACAAATAAACAAACCATTAATAACTCAAATGATATTTTACATAGACTTAGGAATGAGTGAATTTGAATTAGAAAAAAATAAATTGTAAAAAAAGTTTCACAATTTATACAAGCTGTTACATTATTATTATTTATTTATGAGCTTACTCTTCTAATAAATTAAAACCTTTTCCAAAACCTTTCTGATTTACAAAAATGTAACTTCGGCAAACAAAACAGATAACGAAATTAGAAACCTTGCTTTGCGTCCCACTTGAATCGACCAATGTTCTTTAAAGACATTAGGTGCCTATAAATATAAAGAACAGAACGATAGAGAGCGATGAAAGACTCGTCGCTAAATACACACAAAAGAATAACCTGTCAAATATCAGACCTAATGCTTTCCACTCTTCGGCCACCTTTTCTTGGTTATCATGCTGGTCCATTCGTGCTTTATAAAATGTCACGTCAATCTCCGAGAGATGTGGGTCGCATTCGATTTGTTCTTTTCGTCGAACAAGAAGCTCACAGGATCCTTTTAGTATCTAGGGTTTTTACAGTATCCATTTGCGAGTCCTATGCCTGGGATAGCCGGTGGTTTTAGCCGCTTTTTGTTAGCGTCCAGAAACGGCTTTACGAGATTGTTCATTCGCATCGCTCGAGCAAAAAATCTGAACATCACTTGATAATGTAACAATAAATAATAATTTGTACCAAGCGAGTATAGCGTTACACTTCACAATATGAAAACATATATTATTATGTTGCATTTAAATATGTAACATTTCAAATGAAACCAGTATTTTTAAGAATTCTTCTGATGTATATTTATCATAACGCAGAACATAATAAATGCAATATAACATGACTGTGTCGGTGTATTGTATAGCACTTTTAAGTAGTCTCACATCACAAAATAAAATAACCCGTGTGATACATCCCAAAAGAACACCTGCAGTGTTCCAACTCTGTCACTCGACACAATATTTCATGTTGAGTTCTGATGTCTCTTTTTTGGACGAGTTTGTAAATTTAAATAAAGACATTAGAATGAAAATGGGGTTCCTAAAACCAATTTTCCATCGATACGGTAACACAGTTTGTTTTATTACTTTAAAGACTAGTTATTTTATCATATTATCTGTGTAGTTGCCTGTCACGAGCATGTTTCATATCTTTGTATTTGAGGAATAGTATGTTTTTAAACGAAATCATAACATATTTTGAAATAATTGTATAGGTTTATAATTCCTAAATTATTTGCAATATCCAACATTAGCATTTATGGAAACATGCACTAAAGAGACAATGTAACTGTCTTAAATGGTAGTAAATGGTGAGAGAACCAGTCCTATTCAAAATGATATATAGACATTTATTTACTACAAGTAATATTTGAATGTCACTGTTTTCGGACTACATAATATTTTTGAAATGTACGAAGTTTTTGAAGTAAAGTGTTTTCATCGTTTTAGCGTTATGAAACCGTTTCATTATATATATGTACAAGTTATAATATTAACATCGATTATTAGATATTTTTTTTTCTATTTTGATGAATGTATTATACCATTTATGTCAATGGCAGCCAATTCACGTTGAGCTTAATGCATTATGATGTTTTATTACAGTAAACACCAGTAGGAGTAAATACAATTATTCACATTTTAACCGTGTTATTTTCAGCTCGACTGTATTAAAAATGAAATCTGCAATATTGTTCATAAAAACATAATTTACTATGTAATTATACACGTGGTAACGTCGTTTAAAGTGACCGTTCATAGCTATATATGGGCAAAATCGTAAGAAAACGTGTTTTTATTGAGGATATCACTAAAAATCCGGATGAAATCGGTTGAAAACAAACAATATAGCGATTTGTTTTTTGGGGTCGAGTACGGTAAAGTACGAAAACGACCTAATAAATATTCATGATTCCACACGTTAATTCAAACCTTAACAAACAAAATTGCGGAAACGGGCGAATTTAGCGGAGAGAAGGTAAGAACAAATGCAAATACATCTGTTACAGACGGAAACTAAGTTGCAACGCTATATTTTTGCTAAATCTATGTATTTATCTTCCATAAGCTATTAATGTTTAGCGAAAGCTAAATATAGATATAATTTGCATAACTCGCGACGCTGCAATGATTTTCGCCGATTTCATGTATTTATGATCATTTATATATTATTTTATCGATTCAAAACCGATTTTGACCAGATTTTCGATGTCAACCTCGATAAAAATATATTTCAATGAATTTATGTAAAGTTTAATTTCTCGCTATACGATTTATATAACAACGACGGACTGTCAATTTAACTTGATTATCATAACAGGCTCTTCAAGAGGTTTTATGTACCTTAAACTTTCGAAATTCTCTTCCAACCCAAATACTTCAAAAAGTCAAGCGCTCTGTTTGATTCTTGTATATCCTGTTATAAGGAGGAATAGAAAAAATATGAATAGTTTATGTCTAGAGCTGCAAATGAATATACTTTGCTATATTTTAATGATAGAAAAAGGAGACTGAGACCGATATACTAGAAATTCAAAACTTTCGGACAGGGAGAAATACAATGTAAAGCTACAATAATCGACTCTCTAATTCACTACCATGACATCTATAACATTAGTTGAATTGTTTACAGTTATGATTATAATCCATGTGATGTGAATTAAGCATTGGCTTTCAATACATGCATTCATTTTTAAAACGCTTTTGTAATATTATATTGTTCAAATCCAAATCTATTTTTACAATATTTCATAAACATGTGACAATTAATAATTGCTAATACCAATTCGTGGAATTAAACAAAAGTCTACGTAAGAGTTGTTTTTTGTTGTTTCGTTCGTTTTGTTTGCATTATCAAGATAACGTACAAACATGCGAATGAAGACATTGTTTCGTAGAACAAGAACACGGGACCAAAGTTACATCTGACTTGATTTTCAATAAATGACAATTGTCGTCTATAAACACTGGCATCTTAAAAATTATCTTTCAATAATATGTGACATTAAGTAAATAACAAATGACAATTAAGATGTTTCGTATCTTCAAAAAACTCTTGTCGGAAATCAACTTATATTCACTAGTGGTGTAATTTTCAGAATGACTTTTGACATTTATTTGAAGGAAATGCGTATGTTACTATTGAGTAACGAAGTAATTAAATTTCAGAACACATACATATGTATCTTTAGTTAGATACGCATACAGTGACTCAACCTGATCCGTTTGAGACTCGTTGTTTTTGTACGCACTCAGGGACTCAGTGGCATTTTTGGGGAAACGCAAACACTGAATTAAGGCACATACAAGAAAGCGTATGAATTTATTTAAGCAGATTTATTCCGAAACCTCAAATTATAACATTCATACCGTGATTCTCATAAAATTAATCATGAACTGCATTATTAAACGTTTTAAATTTAATCAAGGTCAAGCACAGTTAAACACACTGCATAAAAGAAACAATATTGTAACAAATGTTCGACTTAGACGTCACCTGTCGGTCTGAAAAAAGGGAAATATTTACATTTAAAAGTATAGTAATACTTGATCAAGTATAGTAATACTTGATCAAAGTGTCTTTACGTTTGTTTTGTTTTCAATTTATACCATGATCTTTTCTACAACATAATACATTTACAAGTTTTCATCGTTATAAAATGAAGATTATTTAAACAGCAAAACCTTAATTTAATTGGTACATTTAATATTGATCCGCCCCGTGGCGCGAGCTGAAAAAAGTAGATACCTGTTTATTGGCATAACGCCTACACTGTTCAGTTTTTTAAAGTTTATTTCTACACTGAATCAAAGAAATGTACCACTAGTTGTTCGTTAACCGGAATTCAGAGAGTTGGTATATATCTACTGACGGATGTCGCACGTTAATTGTATTGGGGAAAATGTGACCTGAGCATCCGTGCAGTTCTCTGAGCATTCTTGTTTACTGTTTGGTTTTGAGGGGGGGGGGGGTACATTGTACAACTTGATTACGATCATGATGTTCCTTTGTTATTCGTGAAGTATAATATTGCACAATTAAATGTTCACGTGCATTTGTTGCTTAATAGATACATAAGCTTCATTAGACGTTTCTATATGAAATGGCCCAATAATTGACTCACAAAAGTATATACTCGTCAACATTACTTCATTATAAATACTTCTTGTTAACAAATCTATACCTGAATTTAAATTTAGTATAAATAAACATGACTTTAACAGAAGAATTGTAAATTTCTCACAATTTGCGCACCATCAATTTGAAACCTCGACTTCCAAATACAATAAACATTGACACACTCGTCCAAATAAAGTCACCAGAACTCGGCGTAAAGCGTTTAAATTAGCGACAAAGTTGGAACCCTGTGACCAAAGTCTTGTAATATTCTCTATTGATTATAGTCTTTCTAACATCAATGTTAAAACAAGACTCTGAATACTAGAATGGTTTATATTGAATTGAAAACTTATTCTACTATACAAAGTTGCAACAAATATGTTGAAAAACTAATTAAAATTGAAACTCTATAATAAAGAAAACACTATTAAATTCAGTTTACTACATGTATATACAAGCATACATACAAAGTATGTATATTATTTAAGAAATAATATTTTTATATCATGGTTTATTGTCGAATAACCCACAGTAAGGAGTATAGATGCGTAGGAAATAAATCACGAATGCGAAGCACGAGTGATTTGATAACACGCATCTATACTCCTTACTGTGGGTTATTCGACAACAAACCATCATAAAAAAATATTATTTCGATTCTTACACGATTCTGATTGATTTGGTTCAAGCATTTGGACGTGAACTATATTTTTTCAATACTCCGCCCATTTTAGTACAAAGTTTACTATTAAGTGACGTCATTGAATTGTACAAACATATGACGTCGTTTTCATTCATAATATATTGCAAATGACTTCATTGTGAACAAAAATCGTAGAAACTAAATGACGTCACGTTTATTGATGCTACTGAAAAGCTGACATGCTATAAATGTTTTCTTAATAACGTTTCCTAACAAATAACATTCTTTGTAGGCGTGGTTATGCCACTTATCACCAAATTCACCATTTGTTGTTTCATTACATTTATATACATGCTACATTTATTGCATTTCTTTTAGAGCGGGTTTTAGCACGTGCATTTTACTGCAATATTTTCTTTATTTATTCGGAACTATTTTCGAAACATTAAGCTCCGCCCATAATTTTTGCAGAATAACCCACACTTGATTTCCTTCTTTGTTTATAGAAAACAAGTCGCGTGTAGTGTTAGAATATAAAATTAATCATTACACGATATGCATATAAGGATAATAGTACATAATCCAAATGGTGAAAAAACGGTACCATGTGACATCGAATTTCAATGTCACATGTTACCTTTTTGCACCAAGGGGCGATTTGCATTTCGCAGAACTGTCGGAACTGGCGACCTTACCCCGTCGAATAAAAGGTTCACCACAAAAATATTGAGGAATGTAGATGCCGTGATTAACACCATGTTGAGGCAATTATACGTTCCTGAAAAATAAATAAGCGGACAATCAGGCGTTTGCCGTTGAGTTAATGCGGCGAAGAAGTCTTAAATAGAACACTAATAGACTTCAGAGAAATCAGACGAGCCCTTTTTTTTCTGAACGCCGGATCAACATTTAGTAGATATTAATTCATTAGAGTATGTTCTCCTTTGGTATGTTACGAGGATATAACGTACCGTGCATATATAGGACAATTGTTTTTATTAGTATAGAGATAAGAATACTGTGTTATTTGCTGTACAAGTCAAATTACAGTTTGATGAAAGCTAATAGCACACATCTCAGTGTAAGAATATGTGGCTTTGACCTTGATCCGGAAACCGTCCGTTTACCACTTACCGAGTATAAGAACGCCATCAGACGCTGGCAACATGTTGGCTTCGAATAACAACAACAACACAAAGAAGGCCATGAAAATGTTCATAACTGAAATTTGAATGGTCACAGAATATACATGATTAAATGTTTATATATAATTATTTTATATCGAATGATAAAATAGGTTACACATAGGTTAGTTTGTGTCATAACTAGAAAGGTTGTATAACATAAACAATCGTTCAATTAATAATTTATGATACTTTTGACATTTTAAAAAAGAGTTTATACTCCATTATGATTGATGCTTGACATGACTGAATGCACAGTTTTCTATAAAAGCAAAACACAAATAGAACTAAGATCAAAACAAACATAAACAAATAAAGGTGATATGAATAGCACATACAAGTGCCTTAATGATTGTATTTATTTGAAAAGTATTTTTGTAATGCAAGTTTACTCAACAATGCCCATCTTTAATTAATAGAATGTACACTTACCGAAACATACACAAATGATACCAACGTTTAATAGAACATGAACATGTACAAGCAAACAAATACACCGAAATCGTGTATGTATGGTACACACGCTAACAACGTTTAACAAATACATACATGCTGTAGCGAACTGCTTTTATTGAATTACATGTTTATAAAATTAGAAACAAAGCATGACAGAAAGAGGAACTGGAAAAGTGCAAATACAATGACAGGAAACTCAGCAACTATTATGACATGCTGTCACAAAAACGTAACCATCAACGACTTTAGAAACGTTGACAGAAATAACACAAGCAACAAACGAGTATGTAACATTTAGCATATGATTATAATATGTGTTATATAATGTATGGAAATATGATGCAATAAATTCCAATCACATTTAAGAAAATGCGATACTTTCTAATGATACAGTTTAATATCTGGGGTCCATATCAAATCTGAAGGGATTCGGATCTCGGTGACTCCTTCATAGTCATCCGGGTTCCAGCGAAGAAATTCGTCAATCCAATACTGAAATGTGTGATTGATTTTTTAAGAACGACTAGAATATTAAATGAACTTGTCATCTTCTTATCTGACGTCTGATGACGAGGACGTCATTTCCTGCTTATTAAAACAAACATGAAAAAGGCCAACATGAGTACAATATACTTATAATATTTAAGTGAAGTTTGCCATCTCACTATAATCTTCATCGTTACACACGTCATTAAAAACAAGGACACACGTATGTGAAAACTTAATACTGGCATGATTGATTTATTACCAAATATTTGATCAAATGAAATCACGAAGCCATTTTTAATGTATCGACCAAATACTGACATTTTTTGATTTATATAATAATAACTAAACATTCATTTACAATGAATTCACCAAGTCATTTTAGATATTGATAAGGCCAACATCTTCCAACACTGGAGTTCGCCACCCAAATATTGGCAATATAGATTAAATAATATAATAACCAAATATTAATTGAAATGAATCCATGATCAAACATAGAGTATCATCGGCACAAACCAATGACTTTCTGCATATTATGGATTACATGTTAAACTGAGCCTGTCTCTGGATAAACCGGAATTAATGCTTGTGCGTAAAGTATCGTGCAGTCCACACAGGTAAATTACGGACACGCATAAAGCTCGGTGTTTTACCAGAATTGGGCTCATTATTTAACACAAGAACCCACCAGTCAAAAGCATCCTCAAAGCGCTTGAAGAACATATTAATTAGCCAGACGAATTAGGTCTAAACCCATTCTTTTAGCAAAAGTGAATAAAGTCAACTCAAATCGAAATAATTAAGATCGTCCCTAAAAGTACTCAGAAATCATATACTTTATACACTTTAAAATATTTATGTTCAGGTAACGCATGTTGATCAATAAGCACAGACACTTCACGATTAAATAACATAATAAAGATGCAAGCGTCAGTAATAATAATATTTTTATTAATATACACATAAGAAACATTATTAATACCCTAACTCAATCATCATTTCAAAACTTCCTCGAACAAGAGTATATGTACACTTTGTGTACTTTTTATCTTACTTTTAAGGTTACATTACACTTAATAAGTGTGCATCCCTTCGTGGTCAAATGTAGTGCCTATTTCCAAAGCGTTCCATTTTTCTCTTCTGGTTTAAAAGCAATTTAACGATCGCACCCATTCTTTTGTGGTTATTTCCTGTATCCTATGTGTGTCTGCAACATATTTGTGCATTTCATTGCGGAATACGTTGAAAGATAAAAGTTCGGGATGCGTTTATTAAAGTACGGTTCCTTTGACGAAATCTCACTTTTCGAAACCGTGTTTTCCGAGGGTGCTTGCATTTGAGCAAATTTAGAAAATGGGAGACGGTATATTATTGACTGCATTTTTGGGAAAAGGACATATTTATCTTTAAATAATATCAGTTTTATAATGGGACCCTATGGGAATTGGAATTAGTGTAATCCAACATTTCATCTGTTAAGTGTTGTGACACACGCATAATGACCATCCCATGAAGCAGTGTCTTACATTAAGTACGAAAACAACTTATTTGCAAACGAAATTATGAAATACAACCTTTGTTATAGATGTGTACTTTGTCCCATTTGACACAGTGTATGTAAAAGGCTTCCAGCATTTATGATGTCTGCGCATTTTAATTTTGCCTTTACCGGGCAGTCATTCATGGATAAGGCGGACAGCCTATCAATAACGTAGCGATCTTCTCGAGTAAAACCGACAGTTTTATTATCTTCTGTGAAATATTGCCCAACATGTGTATTAGAATTAAGTTCTACTCTGCGGCCTCGAGCACATCTCCAAATGCAGGCATGTCTATTGACGATTATAGGACTACACTGAAAGTGCATTTCCAATCTCTGAAGATAACTAGTACAACCCGAAGACTCCGAATACCGTAGACTAGCATGGCGGTTTGAACGAAAGTTTATATCTTTCTTTTTCCATGACGAGAAGTTTTAATTGTGTGATTTTTAAAAACTGTTTTGAGCATTAAAGTTTCAATGTAATAAATGACAACCAATTATGTTATATATAAAAGCACTGTTATCAAGGAGGGAACAAGTATTTCATATGTATAGTATAGTAATTACATGGATGCAAATGAATATAACGAACAAAATTAACAACACGTAAATTGATTTCTGAATAAGATAAACGTGCACAGCGCATGCGCAGAAAAACTGATGTTGGCGTGTGCCATCTGGCGAAATTTGTCAACAATGTTTAAACAGGGGTACATCGAGTACGTTAGCCTATATTTTAGTTTCATTAACAATATTCATACTTAAAATAACGTGATTTGTATTTCATTGTAGTGATTGAAACAGATGTAATTTTTACGTTGAAGATATAATAATTATATTTGTGAGTATTCGTCTACTCATGTGCTCTTAAATAGTATTTCAAAGTGGTATTGACATGAACACTTAAATGTTTCGTACGTTTTCAAGTGGGTAAGTTTGTTGTTAAAGTTTTCTTCTCCGATTTGTATCATGGTTGTATTTATTGGTGGGTTAAAAAAACGTGTATTCTTATATATATATATATACACCTTCAACTAATTAAATAAACTCTTAATAATTTGCCGACTACTACTAGTTCTTAAATGTCTGGAGTAAGAACGTTCACATACACATTAAATGTTAAATAATCAGACACGACATATACAAAGACCTATATAATTTGTCAATAAGTTAAACTTCAGGACTTGGTTCTTCTCGTCCAAGTCCACAATCTGTATGAGCTGAAGCATGAGCTTCACCGGCACGGCATGACTGTGGTTTGCCACGGGGCGCACATACTTTCCGCCTCTTGTTTTCTTACCCAACGAGCAGGTTCTTGATTAAAACGCCTTCCGCGGAGAACTACATCGGAAATCGAACGTCATAGCCTTCTGAAATATGCAAGTAAATGGCGTTTGTTTTATCTTCTAAATATTTAATAATAAAATTATATGTTTTACTCAGGAATATATCCAGAGTCTTGGACAAAAGGCGTTCTTATTCCAATCTTTACAAAGGGTAAAACGAATAATACCTCTTACTATAGAGGCATCACATTGGTAAATATAATGACTAAACTATTTTCATTAATCTTTCGTTATCGCATTAATAAAGGCTGTGAAAGTTAAAAGGTATTTAAGCTCAGTTTTGTTTCAGAGACACCCGGAATACGGTTGATTGCATTTTTATACTACACTCTGTAATTCAAATATTAGATATAGAAATATTTTCCTTGCATATGTTATTGTTTGCGGATGATATAGCTCTACTTACAACAGATTCGTTAAGAGAACATACCCGATTGAATTGCATAAATACTAACTCTCGAAAATGGGGTCTTCAAAAAATGTTAAAAACCATTGATCAAAATCGATGATTATCTTTAGCGTTTAAATAAATAGGGAGATTTAGAACTGTGTATTCTAAACACCCATTACATTGTTAATAACTTAAATTTCAAATTTTGACGATTGGAATGTTCATCTTCATTTTAAGGTTTTTAGAAGTAAGGCCCTTCCAAATTTATCTGTTGGTGTACGAATTTGTTTTTAAAGTTCAAGGAGCGAGTGAAAAAAAAAACGATATTTTTTTTTGAAAATAGGAAAACTCTCAAGCTAGCGAAGAGCGAAGAATAAAAAAAAATCAAATTTCGATAGAAACATATTGCATTAACAAAAGATACAGGTTTAAACAGCTATATTTTACATTCAAATCAATTCTTATACAAAGACAAGAATCTATGTACAAACCAGCAATAATAATATCTATGAGTTACATACTTTTTAAATAAAAATGCACTAAAATTAGGTTTCAGCAATTAAACTTCAAAATGTAGAACTCAAGTCTAAAGCTAGTTTCACCTGTGTATACTTCCAAATAATGACAGACAGTCGGACAAAGGCCATCCATATAATCCATTGTCGCTACCTTATTTTAAAAGGGGCATATCGATGGCTAGTACGGTATTGTATTTTTCTGAAATAAATTAATACATTACAAAGAACTTATTTGATGTTTCTGAAATACACGGACCTAGCTGTTTAACATGTTCCGTCAACCATGTATTTTAATACTTATAAAACAGTGTCCCTGTGACACTTTTAGAGCCAACCTTTAATGATTTTATGTTTACTTTTTGTTCACTTAAAATTGTGTTATAGGAAAAATTTGCCTTCATATATAGGGAAATACCTTTCATATGCCCATTTAATGAAGAAATGCATAACAAATCTTACGTCATGTTTCCCGATGTTGTTTGAAATTGAAAATGCTTCAACGGTATCTGCTGATACTAAAAGTTGCATGTTCGAACGTGAACAAACACATTCATATGTCACTGAACGTAGCAGATATGTTTATATAAATAAGGTTTGGCTGCAGAAACTTTTCGCCGCAATTTGTTCCAACGGTCACGACAGCGAAACATGAGCTGCTCACGCAGGAAGCGATTTTTTTTCTGGTTTTCTCGATCGAATGTTTGAGCGTCTGCAGTTATCGATTGAAAATTTTACGAAACACTATATGTGACATTCGTAATCAGCGTCAAATTCGTTAGAACTGCGAGATTGCGTGTTTTTTTTTCACAATTAAAAAAATACATGCGCTATGGTTACAGAAGGACACAAAAATGAGTGCGAGCTTTTTTTTTCTTTTTTTTTGTTTTCTTTACCGTTTTGAAAAAAAAGGGGCAGCAAATCCGACGACCAACACATCAATTTGGAGTGGCCTAAAGGGGTAATTGTGTTCAATTTTTAATGTACGTAATAGGGAAATCCCGAGCATTAGGTTTAGGTACGGCTTCAAAAATAATATTTCCATATTAAAATTTAAAAAAAAAGTCATCAGTGCAATTCGTTATGGAAATATATTTCCTTACGATACAATATATTTTTGTTAAATTAAATATTGGCATTTAGACCGTCCTTTTTAACTTAAGAACCACATGGTTGTGATCCTATCAGTTAGTCTTTGACGAAAACGAGCGAGATTCATCTCGGCATTCGAGGTTAAAGTTTAGACTGACACGCTGATTGTAATTGAAACTTAATATAGTGTTCCATTAAATTATTTCGTAAGATTAAGCGGAATAACTTATAATAATAATTGAAATAAAAATAATGGAAAAACATTAAATCAATTACATTGATTCGGAATGTTACGTTTAGTCTATTTATGTACATTTGACAATAATATGGTCGTAAAAGCACCGAATGCAAGCATGCAACAGTGGATTTTATGTTATATCTTAATATTTATTGCTTATGTATTTTAACGTAAGCAAACGAATGCAAAATTTACCTGAACAATGAAGAAACATTGTTCAACATCTTTTGTTTAATGCATTTTTTTATATTTCTTTTGCAATCATAACCTTGTAAAGTAATCAGTATTACTCGGTTGAATGAAATTTGTAGAAAAGAGACTAGTGTAAACCAATATAGTCACCTTCATTAATTATTGTGTAATTAATGGTAGTGTTCCTTTAGATAGCGATTCGTGCTTGTGATTATTTATGCGTCGTAAAAACAGAACTTTTAACAGACAAGTTTGTGTGTTGTTTTCTATTTTAGTTAATACGTTATTGGTTGAATATGTTTCATATGTATTCATCGGTAAATTATTCGGTGGATTAACAATCAGACATATGCTTTTTTAAATACCAACATAATAACAACACTAAAAATATATAGACCGGCTACTGTTACCGCTGTTTGTTGTTTTTGTTGTTGGTGGTGTTTTTGTTTTTGATAATTTATTGAAAATATTAAGTATTCGGCGTATTTTGCACTTTATTCGCCATATGTATAGGTTGAGCCCTAAGCTGTCCACAGTTGGACAACATAATCCGATAAAATTGATGAGCCTGTCATAAAAATCGTTATTTAATTTCCTCCCACATGCGTTACAAGGGACGATCAGAGGCACAAGGTCGCATTGGGATCATTTCCGTATGAAACACCAATCAATTAATTTGAATTGTATTGTTTTGCGATAATTTAGTTGACCGAAATTTAGGCGAGTATATTTAAGTTATTCTGTAATCTGTCTATGTCCACATGTTTAGTATCTAGGCGAAAATAATACTTCACACGATAAGCGGAAAAGAAACTACTTATGCTTTATGTTGTCCTGAATCAATAACAGGAATTCTTTAGAACTATAATCGCACTTAGTTTAAAGTATAACTTATTAAACCGTGTCGTCAGAATAACTATATCAAAAAAAGAGATAAATTACTCAAGTTAATTAATTGGGAGTTTCATTTTGACAGTCTGCTTTACATGCTATCAAGTCACGGTATTTGCACACATTGAGAGTGACCAAGTGTAAACATTGTCTTAAACATGCACGAGAATGATGCATTTTTGAGCCTTGTAAAGTATCGCCCTACAGAACAAACCCAATCACGAAAAGTAATCTTTTACCGTTATATATTGTTTAATATCCATCTATGGAAGCAATACTCTCTTACTTTTTTATATTGAAAGCAAAGTTGTGGTTTTCGTTCTAATACGTTTGCATGGTAACCATGGACAACACGCCAGTAAGACCAAAATGACGTATAGCGATCAACATAAAACATCTTACACCGTACAGAGCATTCAATTATTGATTTCTTGTTATCTTCGAAAAATCGCCATTTTTATCCCCCGCGAAGGCGGAGTGATATAAAATTGACGTTGTCCGTCCGTCCGTCTGTCTGTCACAAAAATATTCAGGCTTTATCTCAGAAACTGCATGTATATAAGATATACAACATGAAACTTCATTAGCGTACATATATCAATAAGGAGAAGTGCCATTCACAAGAACCATAACCCTAGACTTTCTTAAATAAGAGTTATTGTCCTTTTTGTTTGCATGATTTAACTTTTCATGGCTATATCTCAGATACCATACCCGACTTCATTATGAAACTTAATGGGTGTATTGGTATCTATGAGGAGGAGTGCCATGCTTTAGAACCACAATCTTCCACTCTCCTAAATAAGAGTTATTGCCCTTTGTTGTTTTGTTCTTTTAAGTCCTTTATCTCAGATACGATGCAAGATTTCAACACGAAACTTCCTGGGTGTGTAGAAATCACTGGGAAGAAGCCCCATATACAAGAACCATAACCATACACTTTCTTTAATAAGAGTTATCGCGCTTTGTTGTTTTGTATGATGTAACCTTACAGGGTTATATCTCAGATACGCTACACCATTTCAACATGAAACTTCATGGGTGTATATTTATCTATGAGGAGCATTGCCATGTATACAAAAACATTCCCTACACGTAATTATTTGTTTAGGATTATACCGTATATCAAGGGATTTGCACCCATCCATTAACACAATTTATTTGGCGGATGATATCAATTCAACGAATTTGCTTGTTTTAATTGGCTCGCTCAGCCGAGCTCAGCTCCGATTAGCGCGATAATGCTAGAAACGATGTCAAACAGTTGGATACTATGTATATTGAATTTAAGTTTTAATTGTATCACAATGAAAGTAGAGTAGTGTACATTTTGTATTGATGTAATATGCCATTAATCTGGACTAATATTAGAATGTCAATCTTGTATTGGAAACAATTGCACTAGTATTTGTCATAGCTTTAGTGCTCATAGCATATTATTTCCACACCATAATTCACTGAATGTGTTGGATTTATTGCAATATCTTACCAACCTCGCGATAAATCATCGTACAGATTTGCATAATAGGGAAAGAATGGCTAAGATTTATATGTTCCATTTATGCTATATTTGCCAGTGGAATTCATTATTTTGGTAGATCAGATATGGTTGTATTGCCTTCGTGTATATGGTAAACATATAAAGTATACCACAGGCTTTGACGTTTTAATTTTGCTATTTAAATAACAACAAGATGCAAAAGAAGTGAGACGTATTCATAGCATATTTCTAAAAGTGTTACGTGGTAAAAATCATTCTTTACTGAATCCTTCTTTTTCTTATAACATGAACAGAACAACAACCAGACATACTGTTTTTATGTTTATAAGTATAAATACATTCAGTATACCCATAATTTTGTTTGTTTGTTTGTACCATGTTTTCATATTATTTCAGCGAACACACGACCTCTCTGAGGATTGTATGACTCACATGACATCAAAATTGCAGCAGGAAAGTGCAATTTTGCTGTTATTCAGGAAACTGCATCGATTTGGTGCGTCTTGAACTTTAGCGCAGAGATTTTTGAAAGATTGGGAATGATGCCGGCAGGGTGTCGATTTATATTCAGTGTATTATAGCTCTGGTTTGTTTTTATTTAATCAGTATCACGCATCATGTTGGTGAACTTCACGCAAGAACATTTGTTTTAGGTTTTGTTCACACTATATTTCTGACTGGTAAGGTCTACAAAATGTTATACACGAAAACAGAATGTTATAGTAAACATGAAAAGAAAAAAGTGTATTACAGTCAAGTACATTGTTCCTTATTGTTTGTTCTATTTCGTTGTGTTATTGCGTACGATTGGTTACACATGTTTCATTAACTAAAGACAAGGCAAGACACATATTTATTCAGACTTGCACAGTGTAGTTCCTATAAACACTACATATTTCACATACAATTATGTAATAATTATGTCCCCACAAACTCAAGAGTTCCTATTTCGAGCGTTATTTCACTCTCTATTATTAGAAAAATCTGTCCGACGACCTTTACACATCGTGAATATTTTATGAACTTCCCAAATGACACAAACCTCATGTCATTCCAGCATTCTAATTATGTCTTTCTCAGTAAAATTTCAGACAACATTGAAAAGGCATCAACTCGTCCTTAAATCGCAGCGTTAATTGCCTGTTTTTACATATTTAGTGAACATTAAAAAGAAGTTTGGTTCTTTAAAAAGCATATTATTGAGCTCGTATTGTCTTCAAAGTGAAATCATATCGGTACTTGTCATACTTGCACATTTGGCACATTTGGGATTGTCTTTGATAAATTGCAGAAGAGACACGGACAATTGATTATGCTCAATATTGTATTTGTGGGGAAAAACACACTATTTTTTTTTGCTGTAGCTTCACACACCGATATCTACAACCCACATGATTTACTACGATTTATCGTATATACTACTGTTTGTTTGAGGTTTGTGTAATTCTCTCATAAATAAACTCACATGTTATTACACAATGTTATTGTTTTGTAACCTGTGAAAACAAATAAAGTACTGTTCTGTTCTGTTCCGTTAGCCGCAACCAGACTTTATTGGTTTCGTGAGGGGCGTTCATCGACTAGATGGAAAGGCGTTTATCTAAAATCTGTTCCGCTTTCTGGATGGCGCTTCGTTAAACCTCTTAATGTTTTTGGTAAAGATATAATTTAGTTATTGATAGACATAACATATATTGGTTATATAAACTAGTATTTGATATCATTTAACCGATTTTACCGCGGGTTCGAAGAAAGATGAAATCAAGCCAAAATTTATACAGGTACAGCTAGCATTTGTTTTGTGTGTGTGTGTGGAATTTTACCGTAAAGCGTGGGGATCTTTTTCGTCTGATACTCATTTCAGTCTTATTGGTGAAATATATCAGTTGTTGAATAAATTACCAGTTGTTAAATAACATTAACAATTGTTTCATTAAAAAATATTATTGTACATTGTATCTATGAATCACTTCTTAGCCATAAAAAGAAATGTATAAAGTCTTTAACACGGCCCATCTTTTAATCCACCCCAAAGTTCTCATTTGTATACTTTTTAGTTAAACGTATGCCTGTGTATTTGGAAAGCAAAATTATTACTTATCAAAAAACCAAGCACAAATTCAGATATCCAAAATTCTTCAATACGTTTACATTGTTATTTCTGAATTCTCCAGCATACGTAGTTATTTAAAATATTGATCCCAATCTTATACAGTGTAGATTTTATCTATATACTGATATGTATTTGAAATTCTCTCACGAAACGCGACGTGTGTAATCCAGAAAAAGAATGAAATCAACAATAGGTTATATGCAATTATGTTGGTTGGAGGCCGTGGAGCCCAATATTTGAATATAACACACTTTATAAGAATCGTCACACACGTACAATTACCGAATAATGTATTGAACAGCATACATCATATTATTTTTATGTTACAATGTATAGATACATTTACAGTCTTATATATTAGTCGTTTCAAGTTGTCAGCACGTACATTCACTGTAGTATCGTTTGAAATGTTTATGTTTATTATTTACGAACTAAGATATTATGGTTAGATTACGTCCTTTATACGCCCGGGTGGAAGTACTTTGTACAAAGATGGGCAGAGAGTAGACAAACACAGTTTCATAAACCTACTTAGGAAAGTAGGACGTGTTAGAATCGAAATAGTATTCCTTTTGATGATTTGTTTTCGAATATCCAACGATCAGGATGTGCGCTATCAAATCACGAGGAAGAATTACGAATGATTTAATTACTATGCAACTAAACGTCAGACCGCGTGTAATTTCCCAAAAAAACTATGACACAAAAGAATTATTTCTAAAGTGGTATGATTTTATATTTCAAGACGAGGTATATATAGTGTATTACATTTACATGCATATCATGAAAACGGATCGCGCTAAATGTAATACAAAGATACATATGTTTATTTAGTGCGCCTTGTTTTGTAAAGTTTATTGACAATGCTTCTACAATATGGATCTATTGTTCTACTAAAACAGACTTCACATCGTTTACCACGCTGGATCAGCGCTTTTTAAAATTCAATTTTAGGACAAGAAGTTCATGAAGGTTGCTAAAAAACGCCGTGTTACAGCATTTGGTAATGGGCTTGAAATTTAATTTAGTGTAGAACGATATACTCGAGGGCCTCACAAGAACAGAGTTGTGGTTTTTGTTGAAACTTAATAAAACAGTTATCACTTGGCTCTGTGATAAAACAATGGAAGCTTCATAAATATGAAACAACCATGAATTCTCATGGAACGTTTAATCGTCGAACAAAACAATCGAAGGATTTTTGTCTGAACATTAACAGGACAAAACTATATAGGCCTCTGAATATGAGTTCTAACTCGATTAGAATCCCATGCTTACATCAGAAGACGTTGTGTGCAGTTTCAGTTAAGTATTTACAAATCAACTCTCCAATTTATTCAAAACGCACTCGCAGTTACACGGTAAGCCCTTCATGTCTGCTTATACAATTTTATCAGATCATATCATGTTCTCTCGATCAGATATAGAGATCGTTAACACTGCTGCGATATGGCATCACCCTCCGCACCTGATCCGTCTTTAATCTGATAATTCAGAAATTCGGTTTGCACACGCAAGTAGTAAAAGATTTATTATATTGATAATCGACGAACTTTCACCTGGAAGATTCATTGTTCAATGCTGAGTTCTGGTATGGGGCGAGGTCAATGATATCAAACGCGCGATCAGATGTGTAATTTCTCTCCTTACAATATTTCTTGAGTTTTAGTATTGATATATTAGCACTTTTAGTATATATGCTGTATGCTTATTCATGTAAGAAATAACTTCGTGAGGTGCTCTCGTTTTACTTTATCATTTATATCACCTTCCTAGGACTACATGGGACGCTCTAACCTTTGAAAAAAAAGAAGCAGACAGGCTCTTAATTTTCACAGTAGTACATGTTTATCAATTGTGGTAACGTTTGGTGGTTTAATATTTTCATCTTTAACAGTTTCTATTGAGATCAATTACATATCATTACGCTTATGGGTGGACGTACATAATTCCAGATATCCGACGGTTACAGGGCAAGGTTGTACGTGCTTACTATTGCTGGCCAAGAATAATTATAAAAGAAAAGACATGATAACAACAACAAAACGACAACTTCAACACCTAGGCAACGCAACTGAAACATACAGATAAAAAGGTATCGGGATATATGTTAGACCATTTTGAGCTGTAAGAATGGAATAGCAAAAATAAATAAATATATAACGTCGATATCTTCAGGTTATTACCGAAAAGACATCAATCGCCAACAGTCCGACACCGTTTCAAATATCCAATTATTTTTTGCTTAACCAATGTTTACCCAGGCTATAATTGTGGTGTGAGCTCCTGTCTTTTTAAGATATTCTAAACGAACAAAACACCATACATACATCGATAATTAAGAAATATCGTTTTATATAAAGCTAAAAGTCATACACATTTTGTCTGAAATTTTCGATTCCACTCAAAGTGCACATAATATATTTGTTCATTTCGGCATATCTCGTCACCTATGGGCACAACATTCCAAATATACAACATCCGCTGTCATGTAAGTAGCAGGAACACTAATTCATAACCTGATATTACCAAAACATTCGCAGTCCATAATACAAACTTGACAAAAAATGATTTAGAACAGCAAGTTAGACGGTTTCGACTGTGCTGTTAATAAAACATTTTGCAATAAAGGTCCGTTTTGTCTTCATATTTTCTCCACGTTTCTATTATTCATAAGATTCAACGTAGATGTAATTGAACGACTGCTATTCGACCAAAATACCAATACCCATGGGGTGCTTTTTAACTTTCGTAAACCAATAGACCGCAATTTAATTAACAGACTGTAAACAAAGTTTCTTATTGTTGTTCAACGAACGTGCTCCCCATGAAAATATTATCCGGTGTGTGGACAAGAGGGCATTTATGCTATGATTATACAAGATTAGGAAATCTATCTGTACTTGAATACTGAAAAGTATTGTATTTGGAGGATACCTGCTGACACATTGCATAAAACATTTATACAAATCTTTTTAAAAACGCAATTGAAACATTGATAAATAATGAATGTTGTTTTTCAAGTAAGATGTTCTATTAATCACGTACATTTCTATAATTCAGGGGTGATATTCTGAAGAATTTACGCTTACAAATATTCTATAACTTTAATTTTAGCTTAAATAAGATTATACTTAGTTTTTATCTCAAAATTTTCTTTGAAAAAGTTTTGTTCAAAATTAACATCATGAAACATGCTGTCTTTCCATTAAATTGACGAGATAAGCATTAATTTAAAGACATTTAGAAGCAATTAATAGATATGCAAGTCCTATTTTTTATTTTTATAAAGGCATCTTATTGATCGATTTCCCTTAGTTATTGTATCCTTTTCTATACATTTTAATTTTAAAAACAATCTTAGGTTTTCACAAAAAACATCTTATAAATAATCAAAGGATTAATGTTTTTGTTTCTTTAAATGGTAAAAAGCTTTGCAGCAGTCTTTAAAGGTTATACTTTTCTTTTTATTAATTTTAACTATCTTGGTTGAATAATAAACAAATCAATTCACCAATTACTGAACCCACAATTACATGCTTTTAAAAATAATGTAAGATAAATAATTATTTTAGCTTAAGTTCAGAACCTCTAAGAGAATATCTGATTTCATTGTCTTTAAAGAGCATCTATTGTTTGGTCGTATGCAAGGACAGCAACTGTTATTATCGGATGTTTTTTTAAATTTCTTAACAACATTGTTGATACAATTTAAAGTGCTTAACATGTTTAGACAATAAGAATTAAATAATAAACAAATTCTCAATCCTCTTAGATTAAAAGTGTCCAAGAAAGATTCAGAATACCACCCCATAGCTATTGTTCAACACATTTATATCATCGACATTATCACTGACGATGAGCTATCATCCGTAAATGCACTAGTGGTAAGAACCTTATTTATACACATTAAAGACAATAAATGCCACTTACGACGAGCCAATCCAAATCATCTGCTATCTTCTCGCATATTGTATAATATTGTTTTTAGTTGTTCGCTTGCGGTAATGTTATGAGTGTGTGTTGCAAGTCGGTCTGCTCTTAACTACGCTAAGATCGATAACCACCGCATATGCCTGTTTATACTTCACCACTGGTACACTGCAGACAGTGAGTGTGTGTATGTAATCAATAGTGTTTAACAGCTTGTGCGACGACATTGACCAGTGTGTCATTGAAATATGTACATATTGGCTGCTTGTAGGGAAAACGGGGCTTAATGCATGTTAAATAAGTGGTGTCCCGTATTAGCCTGTGCACACTGATTAGCCTTAGCAATGCGCACAAGCTTATCAAGTACGAAACTTTCTGATTTTATGGTGTTTTTTCGTTAAAAAGAGTCTCTGGTACTGGGATGACAATCAATGCATATGCATTAAGCCTGTTTTCCCAAAATGAAGCTTAAATTATCTTTTCTATTAATGATTTGAATTTTTTTTTATTAAAGTGATAATAACTTCAAAGTAATCTCGCTGACAAGGCAAATAAACAAAATCAATTTTAAATCAAATAAACAACCAATGAGTTTTAAATTTTTACCTTGCGGCATTTTTTAGTAAACATCTAAAAGGGACCTTTTCACAGTTTGTCATTAAATGCTTAATATTGATAAATGTAAACATTGGATCTAAAAAGCTCCATTAAAAAAAAGAATAAAATTAAAGAAACAAAAAAAGTTACCCTCAACTGTGCTCAAACCACTGACCCCTGGAATAAAAGTCTATCGTTTAGACCACTCGGCCATTCCTGCTCTTACAGTGAAAGATGTATTTTATACTTTATATAAGCAATCCTCGTAGTATGAATAAAAACAACGACAACAACAGAACTCTCCAAATTAGTAAATCGTTTAATTTTGTCAATTTATCAAAACGTGAAAAGGCCCCTTTAATGTATTCAGACTTGCACATTGAATGAGTTCAATAAACTGTCAGATCTTACATCATGAATAAATTACAGGTTTAGTGGTTACCTGTTAGCCTGGGGCCAGTAGGTTTAAGCCCAAGAAACTCAATTTCAAAAGTTGGGTACAGTTGGGCTATAAAGCAGGGCAACTAGCTTTTTCAAAGCTTTGAACAACTCAATCCAATTAAACATAGAATACAAATTGGCGAGTGTGGATTAATTAGGCCTAGGAAATGATCCAATTCCGGCTCCCAACAAGACATGATGCATTAAAAGTCTGTCATGTCGGCAAAACTGTTGCTTAATAATTAAAAGAAAATAAATAAAGTATAAGATACACATCGCACAAAATGAACATGATTCTAGGCTTGTTATTCTTTAGCACGGCAACCAAAAGTCTAAAGATGGTTGCCAGTGCAGCAACCAATTGCGAAAAAAAAGGAGATATATTGTTGTTATTTTGTCTAAGTTATCTCTATAACATAAATATGAGGATAAACAGTGCACACACATCTCGACCTGTGCTTAAGTACACACTCTTTATTAATTTGAATGGGTTGTGTTCATTTCAAACTTGCGATATAAAAAAATATAACATAATTTTCAAAACTGAGTTGCGTCTAAGATTATGCAGTAGTGAAAAACTTCAGTGCCTTCAGAGCTTTGATTTTTTTATTTATCCGTGCCAGTCGAGAACATGTCAATTGCGTCAGGTTTCTATAACAACCAGCGCCCAAATAGTTTATTCCAAAATATCAAGATCTTAACTAACACAAACAGTAATCAATACTGGTCTACTGTACGCCTGCCTTTTCCCAACAAAGGTCAGGAATAGGGTAATTTAAACACAGACAGAAAATAACGTCATTAAAGTCTTCAAAGAGTCAACATACTGAAAATCAAGTAAGCCCTAAACATGTATTTAATAGATCAACATCCGTCAGTTAAACTGAATAATTTATCTTCAAATGATGAAGATCTTTCGTGCTCTACTTCCATTAGGCCACTACAGTCCTTTCATCGCTAGCCTCAATCGATAAGGCCTGGGTCATAACTTATAGAATCGGGAAATAACGCTGCATGAATGATAGAAACTGGGCTCGGTTGTGCACTAAATAAATTAAGCACCTATCACTCGTAAGTAACCGCGTTTCGTTGTTTAATACTGATATTACAACAACATTTCAGAAAGTCAAAATAATCAATATAAACCTACTTAAGAAAATTCGTTATAGATACTTATGTGTTATGGACTACATTGGTCCAACGCGTGTATATTTGAAAATGCGTTTGTACACGTGCAACGTGTCAACTATATTTTAAAAAGTGCATATTAACGGAAAGAGCCACTTTAATGATATTTATTTCCATAATATGACACAGTAACGACATATATGTTCTTAAGGTAAAAAGGTATGCCCCTCAATTTATACCAGAGCTTAAACACGTTGATTATCCACATCGTCCATAGCGTGTTGTTCATGTTATACATACAATGGACAACACATTATACATTATCAAACCTTACCCTAATTCATTCGACGCAATACAATAAAGGCCATTTTATTGATAAATATTGCCTTATTATGTTCGTGTGAATTATTAACGTATTGTTGGAACTATTAACATCAAACGAACATACTTGTCTAATCATTCTTTTCGGGTTAAAGGGACATTTTCGCAGATTGTGGCATGTATTGAAGTTTGCAATTACATGCTTTAAATTGATAAATGTAAACAATGGAACTAAATAGCTCCAGTAAACAAAAATTAAAGAAAAAAATAAAGTAATCCTCAACCGGGCTCGAACACCTGACCCTTGGAGTAAAAGTCTACCACTTAAACCACTCGCAATCCGTGCTCATATAGTGAGTGGTGTATTTTATACTTTATATAAGTAATCCACATAATGTCACTTCATATAACGATAACAACAGAACTCTCCAAATTATTCATTTATTTTGCGTTTTTAACGCGTTATAATTTTCACGTTTGTAAATCGTTAAAAGATGCATATAATGGATTTTGTAGAGCATAGTAAATGTAAAGTATTCCAGCTTCCTCGCACATACCATAACTACAACGACAATTTGCAAATCTGAAACATTTTATTTCGAATTTTGTCAATTTACCAAAAAGTGAAAAGGTCCCTTTAAAGACATGATTGGTCTGTGTCCATGTGATTGCATGGGGCGATGATTTAAATCTGCTCTGAAAATTGACTTATTCAAATCGAACTGTCTACTGTACTGTATGCCAATCTTAAGATTGTAAAAGTAAGGTTCATGGAGCATAATAATCGCAATCAATACTGTATACAATGTTTCTGAACCAATACAATTTTCACATGGTGTAAATGCGAGTTACTTAAATAAAAATACTCGCACACATAGTTGATGTATAAGTGCATACATATTTCGATCAACTAATTGCAATATAAACATATAATTGTTACGCATAATTTAATGAAAGTCTTTCGCGTCAAAGAAATGTAACTAAACCTTGACAGGAATGGCAATTAATGACATTTCCTATTATCACATATTCGAATCTCTCCAAGAGATCATTCGCTAACACTCACTGAACGCTTAGCAATTCTGGGAGCGGAGTCCAAAATCAAGTCTGGTTTGGATTTTGATTACACTTAATTGTTGGCTAATACAATAGGTTTTAAATTATTCAAAAGCATTTCCTTATCATTCACACATCCATCGGACGTTAAGCTAATTATCAGATTCAAAACGTCTCTCGTTATTCATCCTGTGTTTCGTATCATATGCACGCTGCTCTCGCGGGATACAGTTCCAAATTGATTACTGTAAATTGATCGCAACCAAAATGTGTTGTTGCCTAATATGCGTGCACGATTGGACTTAAAGCAGGGTTTTTGGCGAGATAATGTGTATCGCTGATAGCTTTATTTCCATTGGAAAAAAGTTTATGGAATGCGCTGATATTAAAGAGTGAGGGAAATAATTAGATCCCAGCTTAGGAGCTTCCGTTTCTAACACTATTTCAACAAGTCGTGGAAGAAATAATGTGACATTTAAATGGAATTATTCCTGGTTTAGATACGACTTAACACCATTAATATTGAGTCTTAGAAAATAACGATTAAATTATTGTCTCGAAAGACGTTCAGAACGTGGCTATCACTTTATCCGACTGAGTTGATACAAAACTGAAAGCGGACGTTTTTATGTAAAATCAATTGTGAAAGCCGCTTTAAAGAATGACGTAAACGAGCTTTGAAACGTTACATCTCAAGTTAGTAAACCTTCTTGTAAATATTGTGCCAGTCAATGTCGTTTTAGAATCAACGGTTCTGTCCCGAATCATTAATTAGTGTCTTGATAAACCCCTGTGCACCAACAAAGAAACAATGTTATTGTTCAAACGCTGCTATCGATCACCAAAGACGTATATTGTAGTTTTGGGCAACTAGGATATATTACCATCCAGTCGAATTTGATAACCACATTCTTGATAAGCAGTGGGACGGCAGAACAATATATGAGACGCGCTTTGTAAAAAGGGGATATAATGCATGTGCGTTAAGTGTCATTCCAGATTAGCCTATGCAGTCCACACAGTCTAATCAGGACGACACTATCGGCCTAAACTTGATGTTCGACAGTAAGAGTCTTCCTTTAAACGAAAAATACAATAAAAGTGGAAAGTTTCGTCCCTTATTAGTTTAAACCTATTTATTTTTGCTCGATTGCATCGAAAGCCATAGGCTTATATAAACGCTCTCGAGTCCGTTTTCTGGGACTAGAACCAGTACTTGGTGTTTTTGAGGGAGATCACAGGAACGCTCCCAGTGGGGTTCGAACCCATGATCTCCCGATCGCTTATTAGCCTGTGCGGACTGCAAAGGCTAGTCTGGGGAGTCTCTTTAAGCGCATGCACTAAACCCCATTTTCACAGAGCGATGCTCATATAGAAATATTGAAACCCCAGAAACATTATCAGGAGAGCAATTATAGTCCGCTAGTCTTTTATTTAAGACAAAAAACCACTTGCCTATAAGACAAGACAATACAAACAATACGACATTGAACATAAAATGATACTTACAGCTTTTGTCACCGCCTTTCAACAGTCAATTCAAAGCCGGTTGAAGGGATCCCAAATATAAAACTTAGGCCATAATTAATCGCAATACTAACACGTTTAAATAAACATTAAACTCCTATCATCGTGATTCGAATAAAAAAGCAATATTAAGAGTAATTATTCGATTAAATTACCATTTAATTACTCAATGGTTAAGAACAAAAGAACAATATAATTACAACCTTTTGAGGCGATGAAATAATATAAGAACACTTATCAACTAAATCTCTTCTTGTGAACAAGATGGCAGAACAAAGCATCATATATTATTAATTCAAGATCATCATTTTGCATCTCATGAAAAAGTAGCAATTATATAGGATGTAAACAGCCACATATAAAGATGCAAGTTGTTTTTGTTTTATAAATAACACTATATGTACAGTTAGGAATATGACGTCTGAAAAAAATAAGCGTTACGACATCAATACATTATAAGACTTATGATTAAAGTATTTTTGAGCAAATCTTAAGAGCTTATTCCTAAATGAAACACTGGAAAAACGTGTCTTCTAATCACGTCAGTATCAACATAAATGTTATTAACAACTTATTTTTCAATTAAGGATTCAATTTTAAAAATGTATTTTCACAGAAACCATGCTCTATTTTTTTCGAATATAAATAATCATTATTGTCAACATAAAACGGTTAAATTTTCTCGAAATGTGTATTTAAATAAATTACTGTGAACTAGAGCTACAGTTTAAAGCCACACACCTTATTTTGCATAGTAAATTTAAGTATAAATAAGAAACATATTTTATTTATGCCAATTAGAATATATCTGGTGATTACAAGGTAGAAATCCGTCTTTTTGCGCTTTAAAACTTACAAATAATCGCGTTTGTCGAAATGGACGTACACGTCTAGAAATCCTACTGTCGGTTTTAAAAGCGGTAATTCCCGGTTAAACAATAATAAATTACTTGCTTACTAGGCTATATATTAAATGAAAATTGTGCACCCTTTCAAATTGCATCTATATGTATTGATTGACATGTGTTTCATTTCAAGGTGTGTGGCTTTAATTGCTGGTAACACCCACCCAACAGGATTTGTGTTGGTTAACATTTTCTTTCACGACTTATTAATTAGCCAATTTAAAACGGGAAGCCAGTAAGCAATTCATCACGTGTGCACATATGTTCGCCGTTTCTTTATAACCAATATGCGTCAAAGACTGTAGACACAGGCGTGATATATATGTCTGCTATATGTATTGCTTAGAACATGTGAACTCGAATGAGATATTGTATGTAGGCACACATAGATAACGCGATGGTGTTACGGTGTAATGCCCGGATTCGCGCGCCTGGTGATTATTTGCCAGAGTTTGATATTGGTGTAACTGATTTATTACTATGTTTGTGCTCCAGTCATGAGATTTAAACATTTCCAATCACGACTCTTTGTATCTTCTTGATTACCACATACATACTATTCAAACAGTCACATGTATAAGTTTTCATACCGTTCCTAATGTATATGACTTAGCAATAGAAAACAAATGAATAATAACATAATTTACTTATACTAATTTTGTAACATTTGTTTCATTCAGTAAAAATCTAGTGGAGTTAACGGACATCCACAATATGTTTTCAATGCATACCAGCACATTTCTACAGATTAATACACGAAACCCAGCAGTTTTATATCAATATTTATAACAATAAAAAAGAAACACATTATTCGTAACATCCCGTTAAACATGTCAGTTTTCACGGAAGAAGATTTATCTGATCATAAAGTATTAACTATAAAACACACATCTCGCTGTAACGCAATTTGAGAATCGATAAGCGGACTGATTACGTCAGACATTTTCATAATGTTTTGGAAAATCGCACATCACTACAACATTTAATGACACACTTAATTCACTGCATAGTAACGATAGTTGTAATAATTAAGTACATAACGGTTTTATGTTGTATAAAAGTGCCCTCGCCTGGGCATACAAGTGCTATTTTTTCATACGATAGTGTACATAATATGTATATACCATTCTACACATTCATTGATGTGGATCACATAGGCTAGAGATAATGCCCCAAGGCTTGTAAGTAATTGTACCTGTCATCTCATGGTTTAACTTATAAATATATAATACCAGTGTAAAATACACCAGTAGTCCATATATTGAGAGACCGAGTTGATGATGTTTAAATATAAAAAATACAAAGATTATCATTCAGGATGATTTTTATAAACGGGAGGGTTAATTTTGACTTCGATCGCATGTTATATAATCCTCCCCGAAATCACGCTGTCTTGGACATTATCCGCAAAAACAAGGCACGCTAATTACATCGATACATCGCATTATAGTTAGCAGAGAGAAGATAAGGTTCTCATTTACTTCACTTTAAGTATAGTTTCTGGTACTTTTGCATTAAATATATCGAGGCTTTTTATTTTGTTGATGCACTATATGTTCCCTAAAACAATCAATATAAAATAGATTATAAAGAGGTCAAATTACGATTATTGATACACAAATATTATTAAATGTTCCTTTCTAAGCGCCATCGCTTTAATATCGGTCGTTATTATTAAATTTTCATGGAACTATAATTTCTCCCACCGACAACGACCTGTGCGAATGCTATTCAACATTTGAAACATTGCCAAGGCTTCCATATGTCTCGCTTAGAACACGATTGCCAATAAGATTACATGTGTTGAAATATTGTGTACTTTGAATGCGTTTTTGTAATTATAATCGTTATAACAACCAGAATCAGCAGGACCATTGAAATTACAACACAACACCAAGGCTACTGTTGCTAAACACCTTAATATTCCGTCTTTATCGTCTTTGCCAAGCTAATAATTTTGCACAAGAAGTACATTACAGTGGATGTGTTAACAATCTAAACAAACATATATCATAATATATATTCTTTATTCACAATGCAAATTTCCCTTAGTCTTTTACAATTAATACCCATGAATGAACATGTATGTATGTTATATTCGACATTTAATACGTTTAATGATATTGGCGAATAGTTAAATGTTAATTTGTTAATTGTGAGGACATGGGCAGTTAATAAATGCCAAACTATCACGGCAATTTCAGCTATAATTTGACAGCAAACATATTGTGGTTCCAACAGGGGCACAGTTGCGTGCAATTTCAACGTGCCAACACTAAACAGATATGATAGTCTAAATCTCCCATAAACACATACGTGTCAGAGAGCTGTCAATGTAGTCACGTTTCATATCGTCAGTGGCTGCTGGCACGTTCGCGGTGCGGTCAAGCCACGTCCAAAAGTCTAAAGACCAAGCACACTTTGTGAATTACGACTTAGATATGTTTGATCTTTTAAGTTCATTAATTTCATTGTTTTTGTTTTTTTATACTTGGCCTTTTGTTTCAGAAAAGCACACTTGCCTATGTATGAATTTGGCCGTTCTACGTTCTTTTTACATTTGAACGTCAGGAAACGTCGCGATTTAATGGAAGCAATGGAAATGCACAATAGAAAAATGTCTGCCTGTTTTACGGTTTCCATAAAAACATACTTTGACATCCGTTTCTTTCGTTATAAAAACTGATCATGCAACCGATTTTGATCCAACCATACATTGATGGATAATTGGCAGTTTTGATCATGAGCCAAATCTTGTGATTTGACTCATCTTGATAATGTATTTAGCTTCGGTGGGAGGATGGTGTTATGTTTGGTCTAAGACGGCGTTGTGGTATAGGTTTATAGGTTTATTCAAGATACAATAGACATGCAGTCCATGAGTATATATGTTATACTAACACATTAACATATATAAAGGCATGGAGTGTGATCATTATTAGATTTCATAAATGATTATTAATAAATAAAGTATAAATACATGGAAAGGTCTAGGACAATTTGATTACAGCATTTAGAATCTATTTATCAATGTTAAAGTTATAACATAAAAAAAGGATAAATCTACAAGAGAGCGAGAATTCAAGTTTGAGTATTAATCATTATAATATTTATACAGGTTTCTTTAAATAAATGCTTTATTTACAAACATGGCTAAGTTTCTGTTGGTACTTGTATTGTCAGATTGCATTAAATAAAAAATGTTATCATGTTTGGTCTTTTCCAGCAATTTTGACATTTTCTTTCTTGAAAAGGTAAAGATTCAGGTGTATGCCATCCGCCCGCTTCAATTTCTAATCTATGAGATGAAACCTTTAATCTACAAAGATCAAATCTAAACTTGTTTATACTGACATGTTTAACGTAAGGTTGCAATTCAAATTTACAAAACTGAGTGTAAGTTATTGCTCTTGAGGAATTATTAAGTTCTGATATCCAATTTTGAATAAATGTATCGTTTTAGCTAAGCTTTACCATGGATACAAAAAACATTGTTCATCACCTACACCTTGGTATAGCCATGCATAATGTACGCCAATGGCCTGCAATAGGTAACACACACAATGTGACAGACTCATGTATTTTGATAATTGAAGATGAACTAAATATAATTTGATACAATACATAACAAACATGCATTATTCTCCCAACGGACATTCACATATTCAGTTTGTGTCTATCTCTTATCTTCAGCTTTTATATCTACCAGTAACTGACGAAGTTACCAGTTTTATTTTCGGATATGCGAAAACGATGCAAGGTCTTTCACCCACGCTAGTGTTAAATAATAAACATACATGGCCAAATCGTACACATTCTTTTACTGTTACGTTCTTAATGCATCTTACGAATGTTTGCGTTATTATGATTCGGTTAATCATAAGTACATTAGCAGCAGAATAGACCAGTTATTTTAAGTAAAATCAAATGTGTCAGTTTATGTACGCTATACACGTAACTGATACTGCACCTTCATGGCAGCCTACAAATGTGGCGCAAAAAAAAACCTGGTTTAATCATGGGGATGCCTACGTCCGTAAGGAGAGATTGTAAAATGTATGGCTTATTTATTTATAACATGTAGTTTTATCGGCTTTGCTGCGCCGCTTTTTGTATTGGGTGTAAAAGGCTTTAAAAAATAGTATTACTTTTTATAATTGCTTGGGTCATGTTTGTCATTTTAAGGTATCAATATAAACGTGTTAAGTTTCTAAGGACGAATTAAGTAGCGTATCATATCCCGGTATACCGCGGCCTCATATATCAGTAAATATTCGGCTAGACTGACATTAACAACTTGATAAGCGATCCTTGCTATGTCCTTTCTGTTGTGTATGCCAGAAGCCTGTTAAAATATAAATGTGGGCAACGTTTGCTTAGTGCACACCGTGTAACATATTCCAGCTTTTATAAATAATAAAAACAACCACAGTCAGTACATAAATAGGCCTCATGGTACTGTTAAAAAATGAATCTACGTACATCGATGTCGCCGCAAAATACCACTGTTCACACAAAAAAGTGTTTGTAGGGCAGTCGAAATCAGAAATAAAAAAACGTTTCTGCGTCACATCCCATGATCCAAATTTGATGAAACTGTATTAGTAATTGCGTCTTGAATAATAATGTGTTTCCTCACATCTCAAACACATATGATAAGACTTTGATGAAACTTTATATTCGGCATCCCTATAGAATTTGAATGCGCACATTGACACGTCGTTCTGGTCCAATAATTTTCAGGGACTTATTTCTCTTTAAGGAATAAATATGCGAGATTGTCAGTTCCTTTCTTTTCGTTTTTTTGAGAGAGTTATTTATATTAACATATTTTCTTGCCGCGTGAGTTTTCGGACACTAATGCTAATTGTTTAAAACTCTTACTCAGCGCAGACTGGATATGCCCATATTGTCACATCAGTCCGCTCCAATATCAGGTCAATTTAATTGTTCCAGTCGGTTGACTATTGACTATAGATTCAATTGTTTGTTCCCATGCTTTCATTAATCCATACGTTGACAAAGCACGTATAGCCCTCAAAGTTAAGTATATTACGGCACTACTGATCTGTACAACAAGGTCTCATTTGAGTAATTTATAAAATATGCGCTCTGCGACTGGGATATCCTCTGTTAACTCTCTACACGTGAAACGTAGAAATGTGTTTCAAAAGTCATTTACAACGTTGTACAATTACTTATTGGATTTTATGACAAACAGTTCAAAATGAAGTATTTTCAAACTGTGAGCATGAGCATTTTAGTCTTTAGTTGTTCGTATTTAACATATGCATCAACGTTCTTTGTGAATTGCTCTAAGCAATAATCTAAATTCTCATGCCATATACTGAATTCTTACATTGCAGACACCTCCCCTTCCGCCTCTTCAACGTCCTCCTCCTGCTCCAACGACGAGAAACAGCGGTTCACTCACCAGCCTCCGAAACAGATGTCACGTCGTGTACATTTCAAGCTGATCCGAGCACTAAGCCTCGTCGAAATGTTGTGAACAATGAATATTGCAAAAAGTCCTTATTTGAACATGCGATATAGTCAAATAAATGACTGTTGTGATCCAGGGACCAACTATAAAATGAGCGGCGCTCTGGAGAAACGGGATTTAATGCATGTGCTTAAAGAATTGTCCCAGATGAGCCTGTGCATTTGTCACAGGGTAATGAGGTACGACACATTCCGCCGAGACTGGATTTTCTCTTAGAAGAGACTTCCTTTAAACAAAAAAATCCATAATAGCGGTAAGTGTCGCCCCTGATTAGCCTGTGCGGACTATACGGACAATGTAGACAATGGATGAACACTGGCAATATTTTATATGACGTTTGATTCAGTTTTGTACAACCTTATAACCAAATTATTGAATAAACATGTAGAATTATATATCACGGTCTTAAATCTGCAAACAATACATTTTGTGGTCCGTTTTTGTCTAAATGTTCAACTAAGACTCGTGAAATACACGGGCCTTGTCAGAATTAGGACAACCATTCCGCGTTCAGACACATTTATCATAAGCACAGCACTGTAACAGATGATGAAATATTACAACCACGATGTGGCGCCATCTTGCAATGAACGCAAATACACACATACATAGAACGTCCTTTGGGAAACGTATGTTCAACACATAACCTCTTAATGTTTCCCATCAAAATTCTTGAAATATACAGAAGATTCATAAAAAAGTATAGCAGGAAACCAACCATGGAAAAGCGACACTGATATGATTTTATTGCTCAAACAAATTTGTCTAACAAACAGTAAAGGTCGTTTGAATATTGATGCACAAGATTTTCCTAAAACAGTGTTGGAACGAAAAGAGATAATGACATTTGATCACGATTTTGAACACACTATGCATAACAAGTTTAGTTGGCGCCTTTGATATATAATTATAACACGCACATGACTTGCGTTTTTGTGTTGTGTTATACAAATACATATAGTTCCCTCGTTAATACGAACAAGAAACCAAAACAATTGCCAACTTTCGAGCTTCAAGAGATCTAAGCAACTTTCGCACATTGTTGTGTTTTTTCTACTGAGCACTACAAAACAAACAATACATATATGAGTAAATATTACTTTAAGTACAAGTTGGTGAAGTGTTTTTGATAATTTAATGAAGAATTAATTCACATAATAAATAACATATACATGTATATTGATACAACATCGTATGAGTGCCATCCGTGCATAATCCGAATAATGATGCATAGTGAATATAACCTATACTCATGATTTTCAACACAAAAGTAATGTTTTACAAATGAAATCGAACTAAATAACACGCACTATTTTCCAGGTAGTTATATGAAAGTTAATTAAACATAACAACTTGAACATCAATAACCTTTAACTCCATATAATTTTGCACTTGTTTATGCCTACAGATTAATACGAAAACATTTTCACATGTATTAATTGTATAAAGACCAAGCACACTTATCTTGAATTATAATGAGAATTAACGTATGTACATTTGAACATGAATGTAGTATA
>VMBQ01018500.1:0-12309 GCA_007657795.1 Dreissena rostriformis | reverse complement strand
ATATAGATTGATCCCTCAGCCGGCGAAATAAGCTTTTACTTTACTTAACAGTTGGAAAACATAATCCAATAAAATTGATGAGTGTGTCATAAAGATCGTTATTCAATTTCCTTCTCCATACGTTCGAGAGGCGATTAGAGGCATTTGGTCTCATTGTGATTGTATCCGTATTAAACAACAATAAATTAATTTTTATTCTGTTATTTTGCGATACTTTAGGTGTCTGTAATTAAGTCGAGCATATTTGAGTTTCACGGTAGTCTGGATATGTTTGCATGTTTTGTATCTATGCGAAAAGAATACTCGACACGATGGGCGGAAAAGAAACGTCTTATACTTTATGTAGTTTGAAATCAATAAATATGAAATCTTAAGAAATTTAATCGCACTGAAAATATATTATTTCTTTTTAAATCGTATCGTCAGAATAACTATTTCTAAATAAATAACTTAAGTTGATTAATTGGACATTACATTTCGACAGTCTGGTATACATGGTTTCAAGTCATGGCATTTACAAAAATGGAGATTAATTAGGTGTAAAAAAGGCCTTAAACCTGCGTGAGAATGCATTTCTGAGCCTTGTAAAGTATCGCCCTATAGAACAAAACAATCACAAAAAGTAATCTTTTATCGTTATATATGGTTTAATATCCATCTATGGAAGCAATACTCTCTTACTATTTTATATTGATAGCAAGGTTGTGGTTTTCGTTCTTAGACGTGTGCATGGTAACCATGGGCAACACGCCAGTCAGACCAAAATGACCTTTAGCGAACAACTTAAAACATCTAACATCGTACAGTACATTCAATTATTGATTTCTTGTTATCTTCGGAAACTCGTCATTTGTATCCCCCGCCAAAGGCGGAGGGATATAGAATTGGCTTTGTTCGTCTGTCCGTCCGTCAGTCCTTTTGTCCGTCTGTCCGTCAGTCACAAAATTGTTCAGGGCTAAATCTTAGAAACTATAAAATATATCAACATGAAACTTCATATATAAATATATCAATGAGGAGAAGTGCAATGCACAAGAACCATAGCCTTAGACTTTCTTTAATAAGAGTTATTGCCTTTGATATTTGTATGATGTAATTTTTCAGGGCTATATCTCAGATACCATACAAGACTTCAACATACAACTTCACTGGTGTATTGGTATCAACGAGGAAGAATGCACTGCTTAAAAACCATAACCTTCCCCTTTCTTAAATAAGAGTTATTGCCCTTTGTTGTTTTGTATGATGTAACTTGTCAGGGCTATTTCTCAGATACGATGCAAGATTCTAACATGAAACTTCATGGGTGTGTAGATATCAATGGGAAGAAGTTCCATATCCAAGAACCATCACCATACACTTTCTAAAATAAGATTTGTTGCCATTGTTGTTTTTGTATGATGTAACCTTTCAGGGCTATATCTCAGATACGCTACAATATTTCAACATGAAACTTCATCGGTGTATATTTATCTATGAGGAGAATTGCCATGCATAAAATAATTAACCTACACTTAATTATTTTTTCTAGGATTATAAAGTGTATCAAGGGATTTGCACCCATCCATAAACACAATTTATTTGGCGGAGGATATCAATTAAACGAATGTGCTTGTTTTAATTGGCTTGCTCAGCCGAGCTCAGCTGACAAGCGCGATAATGCTAGAAACGAGGTCAAAATGTTGGATATTATGTATATTGAATATAAGTTTTAATTTTATCACAATGAAAGTAGTGTATTGTACATTTTTTATTTATGTAATATGAAATTATTCTAGAGTAAAATGATAAATTTTAATGATGAATGATAATTTTTGTATTGGAAGCAATTCCACTATTATTTTTTCATATCGTTGATACTAATTTATTACTTCCACACCGTAATTCACTGAATTTTCTGGATGTAGTGCAATTTCTTACCAACCTCGCGATATATCATCTGACAGATTTGCATAATGGGGAAGAATGGCTAACATTTATATGTTGTATGCTATATTTGCCAGTGAAATTCATTCTTTTTGTGTAGATCCTATATGGTATATTAATATATAAAGTATAGCCCTGTCCTTGATGTTTTTCACTTTTTATTTGTAAATTACAAAAAAAACTAAGAAGTGAGACACATTTACCGGTAGAGCAAATTTCTAAAAGTTTGCCTGGTTAACATCATTCTTTATTGAATCCTTCTTGATCTTATTACATGGACAGAACAACAACCGGGCATGCTGGTATTATGTATATACGTATTCATATAAACACATAGTACACCCATACTTTTTGTGTGTACCATGTTTTTCATGTTATTTAAGCGAATACAGGACCTTTCTTAGGCTCGTGTGACACACGTGCCATCCAAATTGCTGCATGAACGTGCAATTTGGTTGTGATACACATAACTGCATCGATTTGGTGCGTCTTGAGCATTAGCGAGAGATTTTCGGAAAGTTAGGGAATAATGCAGACAGGGTGTCGATTTATATTCTATGTTTTACAGCTCTGTTTTGTTTTAAATCAGATCACGCAATATGTTGGTGAACTTCTCGCAAGACCATTTTTGATGTTTTTTTTCACACTATACATATGACTGGAAAGTTTAACAAAATGTTTTGCACGAAAACATTGTTTTGTTTTGAACATGAACAAAATAAAGTGTATAACAGTCAAGTCCATGTTTTCTTATTTTCTGTTCTATTTCTTTGTGTCATCTCGCACGAATTGTTACAAATGTTTCATTGACACAAGACAAGACAAGAAACACATTTATTTAGACTTCCACAGTGTACATCGTCTGAACACTAGATATTTCACATGCAATTATCTCACAATTATGTCACCAAAACCTCAAGAGTTTCTATTTCGAGCGTTATTTCACTCTCTATTGTTAGACAAATCTTTCCGACGACCTTAAAACATCGTGAATATTTTATGAACTTCCCAAATGACAGAAACCCCATGTCATTCCAGCATTCTAATTAAAGACTTTCTTAGTAAAATTTCAGACAACATTGAAAAGGTATCAACTCGTACTTAAATCGCAGCGTTCATTGCTGTTTTTACATATTTAGTGAAAATAAATAAAACTTTGGTTCTTTAAAAAGCATATTATTGAGCTTCTATTGTCTTTAAAGTGAAATAAGATCGGTACTTGTCATACTTGCACATTTGGGATTGTCTTTGATAAATTGCTGAAGAAACACGGATAATTTATTTCGCCACCTACCGGTATGCTGCCTACATTAATGTATGGAATACTTATATGCTCCAATATTGTATTTGTGTGGAAACAATAAACTATTTTATTTTTCTGTAGCTTTGTAATTCACACAACGAGATCTACAACCCACAGAATTTACTACGATGTATCGTATATACTACTGTTTGAGGTTTGTGTAATTCTCTTACGAATAAGCTCACATGTTATAATACAATGTTAATGTTTTGTAACATGTGAAAGCGAATAAAGTACTGTTCTGTTCTGTTCCGTTAGCCGCAACCAGACTTTATTGGTTTCGTGATGGGCATTCAGCGACTGAATGGAAAGGCGTTTATCTAAAATCTGTTCCGCTTTCAGGATGGCGCCTCGTTAAACCTCTAAATTTTTTTTTTAACAAAGATATAATTTAGTAATTGATAGACATAGCATATATTGGTTATAGATACTAGTATTTGATATCATTCAATCAATTTTCGGCGGGTTCGAAGAAAGATAAAGTAGAGCCAAAATTGAAACAGGTACAGCTAGCGTTTGTTTTGCGTGTGTGTGTGTGTGTACTTTTACTGTTAAGCGTGGGGATCTTTTTCGCCTGATACTTATTGACAGCCGTATTGGTGAAATATATCAGTTGTTAAATAAATTTCTATTTGTTAAATAAAATTGTCAATTGTTTCATTAAAAAATAATATTGTAAATTTTATGAAGTTCTCATTTGTATACTTTTTTGTTAAACGTAGGCCTGTGTATTTTGTAAGCAAAAGTATAACTTATTAAAAAAATCAAGCACAAATTCAGCTACCCAAATACTTCAACATGTTTACATTGTTATTTCTGAATTCTCCAGCATACGTAATTATTTAAAATAGTGATCCCAATCCTATACAGTGTACATTGTATCTATATCCTGATATGTATTTGAAAGAATGAAATCAACAATAGTTTGTTATGCAATAATTTTGGTTGGAGGCCGTGGAGCCCAATATTTGAATAAAACACACTTTATTAGAATCGTCACAAACGTACAATTCCCGAAAAATGTATTGAACAACATACATTATATTATGTTTTATGTAAAATTATATAAATACATTTACACTCTTTTATTTTAGTCGTTTCCAGTTGGCACACGTACATTCACTGTAGTATCGTTTGAAATGTTTATGTTTAAAATTCACGAACTATGACATGTTTATGATCGGGATTGATGTCATATTGTTCATTATTGTTAAATTACGTCCTTTATACGCCCGGGTGAATGTACTTTGTACAAAGATGGGCAGAGTGTAGAGGAAGAATTGCGAATGATTTTAAACTAAACAACTAAACGATTTAATTACTATGCAACTAAACGTCTGACCGCGTGGACTTTCACATGATACAGAAGAAGTATTTCTTAAGTGGTATGATTTTGTATTTCAAGACGAAGTATACATAATGTTATTACATTTACATTCATATCATGAAAACAGATCGCGCTAACTGTAATACAAAGATAAATATGTTTATTTAGTGCTCGTTGTTTTTTTTTTAAGTTTATTAACAATGCTTCTACAATATTGATCTATTATTCTACTCAAACAGACTTTACATCGTTTATCACGATGTATCAGCTCTTTCTTATAACTCAATTTTAGGACAAGAAGTTCCTGAAGGTTCCTCAAAAACGCCGTGTTACAGCATTTGGTAATGGGCATTAAATTAAATTAAGTTTAGAACGATATCCTCGAGGGCCTCACAAGAACAGAATTGTGTTTTTTAGTTTTTCGCGCTAGCGAGCAGCTAATGTAGAGGGAGTTTTGCGAGTCAGTCTGCGCTTAACTGCGCTAGGCGGAGCGTCGTTGCTTTGGACAATCGATATTGGCCGATGAGAGCGCACGCTTTGCATGAGCGACAGCACTACCTGCAGTGCAATTATGCAGACGACGAATGACGTACATGCCATACGCTAGGAGCGTCTGCTCTACTACGCTAGGAACGATAACCACCGCATCTGCCTCATCTGTCTGTTAATCCTCCCACTGGTACACTGCAGACACTAGCAGAGAGCCACTGTGTGTATGTAATCAATAGTGTTTAACAGCTTGTGCGACGACATTGGCCACTCTAGTGATTAACAGCTTGTGCTGTACATATTGGCTGCTTTCAGGGAAAACGGGGCTTTATTCATGTCAAATAAAATTAGCCTGTGCACACTGATTAGCCTGTGGAATTCGCACATTTTTTCTAAGATATCTCCATAACATAAATATGAGGATAAACAGTGCACACACATCTCGACCTGTGCTTTAAGACACACTCTTTATAAATTTAAATGGGTTGTGTTCATTTCAAATTTGCGATAAAGCTATAACTTAATTTTGAAAACTGAATTGCGTCTAAGATTATACAATAGCGAACAATTTCAGTGCCTTCAGCGCTTTGATTGTTGAAAGTTACTAAAACAGTAATCACTTGGCTCTGCGATAAAACAATGGAGGTGGCACAAATATAACAACCATGCATTCTCAAGGAACGTATAATCGTCGAAAACAACAATTAAAGGATTTGTGTCTGAACATTTACAGGACCAAACTATATAGGCCTCTGTAAATGACTTCTAATTCGATTAGAATCCCATGTTTTCATCAGAAGACTTTTTATGCAGTTTCCGTAAGTGTTTATTAATCGCCTCTCCAATTTATTCAAAACGCCCTAGCAGTTACACGTTAAGCCCATCATTCCGTCATCTCTGCGTATTCCATTTTATCAGATCATATTATGTTGTCTAGATCAGATATAGAGATCGTTAACACTGCTGCGATATGGCATCACCCTCCGCACCTGATCCGTCTTTCATCTAATAATTCAGAAATTCGGTTTGCACACGCAAGTAGTTAAAGATTTATTATATTGATAATCGACTAACTTTTACCTGGAAGATACATTGTTCAATGCTGAGTTCTAGTATGGGTCGTGGTCAATGATATCAAACGCTCGATCAGACGTGTAATTTCTCTCNTGTGTGTGTGTGTGTGTGTGTGTGTGTGTGTGTGTGTGTGTGTGTGTGTGTGTGTGTGTGTGTGTGTGTGTGTGTGTGTGTTATTGTTTTTGTCATTTCTGCAGGCCCGTTGTTTTCAATGTGAGCGTTACTTAGCTTGTGCTGTAACTAGTATTTATAAAAAATGCTCGATAAAGAATAGTTGATAATGTAATAACGGCCGACATGTTTGAATGCGCTTATCATGATAAGAATTATACATAATACGTGGTAAAACAGGGCGTTTCTAAGTGAAAAAAGAGTGCACGCATTCTCGGATTGACTTTCATCGTTTATAATCGTGGTCATGTTTTTTGCCACTTTCCGTGTTTACCTCTTCGTTCATCGTCGGAACATATTTATAAAAGAGATATGTATTCGTCACTTTCAATAATAATATCAACCTATTCTCTCTTGAAATGAAATATCATGTATTTATAAATCGCGCTAATTAAAAGCACGACGTGTGGACGATATCCCTCAAACCCGGCATGCTCGAGAAACATGCTGGTTGATTTAAGGAACAATTAATTAGGTGCAGTGAGGTCCTTGTTAGCTTCAAATTAGAACGCACAGTTTGAAAATTAATCAGTGATGAAATAAATTGTATCCGTGACAGAATTTAAAATTGAAGTCAACATTCTGAAAGGTAGGTGCGCCAAGCCGACCTGTACACTGAATGCTTGGTGCGTTCGAATCCAGTTCTTGAATGCTGCTTATTAAATAAATTAATGAAAGATAGTTTACTCGGCCATTCAAATCTTGACAATCAAACTTTCAAAGCGCAAGACATGGACAAATATTTGGGGTAAAGCATAAGCGTTATATGCGCAGACATTTAAAGTACCCTGTTATGATTCTTTTATGCAAATATGACTATTGCAAAACAAAGGTTATGTAATATTTATATGTTGCATATATCAATTAGTATGTTTTCAATCAAAAAATGATATAAGAATCAAATGCTATATTAAGCACACATAATATATTTTATTGTGTGAAATAGTGCAATAAACTATGAAACACAGATATATGTTTATATTGAAAGAGTTGAGATCATATATTCTATATTAATAATGATACACAAAGAACGATTACTTTAAGAAATGCAATGCTTTATACACAGGTATATGCAGTACTTATCGCGAAAATGATACGCGCGCGTTTTGGCGCTTCACTGAAGTGCGGCGGTCTATAAGAAAGGATAGTGTTTCACCCTGTATATCTGTTTATCGTATTATGTACTTTAACAATAGTTTTTATCGAAACAAATATAAGTAAAGGAAAACATTGGGAGTAAAATGCCGTTTCGTTTTCCTTTTTTTAAATTTCTTTTGCGGAATCACAATTAAAAATGATGTATTAAAATAAGACAACAGAAAGGCACTTTCTATGAATAGACGGTATGTTATTGGGTAATTAACACACAATGTAGAAATTTCAAAGATTTATAAATACAAATTATTTATTTGTCTTTTGGTAGATTTGACTTCTACCAAAAAATGGCTGCTGCGGTGTATGTTCTAAAACATATTGATCTTGCATATGATGTCTGGTTCGGAATATACCTTGTGTTTTTTTCCGGCTTTACCAATGGTGTCTAAAGCTGTATTCAACATTATAATTCTGAATACTATTAAAGGTTAATTCTCACGATTGTGCTATACTAATAAGTTATAAGCATTGTGACATTTTCGATGTAGACAGGGCGAATAAATTGCGAGGAAAATGCTGTTCTCTTCTACAACGGGTACGTCATATTTCACATATCTCAATTGCATCAGATCTAACATGCTATAGAAGATTTGACATTGATATATGAACGTGGACACTTGTCGTAGGAATGTGATAAAATATGATGAAATTATAATGCGTGGTAAATACATCAATGTCTTGTGGCATTGTTGCAATTTTGTAATAATTATTCCGTAATATAGCACTGTTTGATACCTGGGTTCAGACCTGAAAATAAAGTCACTTTATACTAAGTGAAAAACAAAGTTCAGTGTCGATAGTTAAAAACAAGGTTGGTTTTCCAAACCAAACTCATTTAATAAAGGTTATTTTTGTAAAAATATTGCACCCATGTGGTACACTGAAACAGCACTGAAGACAAGTGGCATTATTCTAAATTAACACAATTGGACGTTTACATGATTTGTCTTCCGAATCGAAAACATTAAATCCATATTTATTTATTTTTGACATGATCATTATATGTCTTATGCAATATACATGACCAAAATGTGTAATAAGTTAAGTTTACAGTTAATATACTGAAATTTGTATTATTACGAAATAATAGGGAGTGAATATCAATGATTAGTTATACAAATGTTTCAAATTTACAATCGCTTATGTCAATAGTGTTCTGTTATGCACACATTTCAGGTAGAATAAATATAATATAAATGTTTTATATTATGGGTGTCACCTCATCAATAAATACATTATCACACTGAAACAAGATATTTAAGAACATTCATTTATACTTTCGGATAGTAATTTTGCCAAATGATAATAATATAAAAACTAGTTATATGAATATTATTTTTGGAAAATGTTGTGCAAATAGCATAACATGTATTTACACTTTATTTACTGCACATCTTCACTGTCCTTTTGTATTTCGAAGTTTATGCGGTCCTTTCCGAGCCAGAGGCTACATTGAGTGGTGACCAGGGCTGTGCCCCAACACTCCTACCTTATTAACTTACTAATTTAGAGTTTAAGGCAAAATCGCGTTTGAATTCAATAGTGCCCAAGAAACAATTAACATGTATACATCAGATGCGCTTTCGATGATATGTTTTAAATTGATAATTGATGGATTATTGTGTTTAAAGTATTAATTCTATCACTTATATAACTCTATGATGAAATTGACCTGATTCAAGATTATATATATATATAGTGCGTAGAATGTCGCTTGTGTTATTGTAATTCAAAGATATAAGGTGGGAAAGGTAACTTGGAAGTTGTAATAAGCTACAAGTCAATGTTTTGTCAGAATCAGCTTTTAACCGAACAATGCATTTTAATTATCGTAAGGGGTGGCGAAAGCATATGTCCGAAATGTTCAACTCCTATATGTTAGGGTCTTGCCAACTGATTTTTGTTCCATTGATCTATCCGTGGACAACCATTTAAATAAAACAAGATATTTAGGATAAACTTTAGAGTGAAGAGGCAATTTCACAGAACCCTCTTTTAAAACGATTTTACAATTGATTACAATTAAATTGCTGTTTTGTCTGAGGTACATCAGTGCTTAAGATTGCAGAGTTAAGAGTCATTGAGTAAATGCTCATTAAGTGGGTTCAGATATCGGCTTTCAAAATACATTGTAACAAGTTGTGATTTAATGGATTGGAAATTGTATTCCTAGGTTCTTAGCATGTTAAGATTTGGCAAATATTTGAGTAAAAAACAAATGCAACCAACAACAACAGAATGGCTAAAAATGACTGTTGCCTTGTATATTCAATGGCACCAAATATGAATTGTCAGATTTAATCGTTGAACGGTTCACATAACATTTTGTAGTTTTGAATGTTTATATGTTGTGTTCACATACCTGCTTAATTTGTTAATATGCTTATGTAATTGTGTTTTAAAGTTTCAGATCCACAGCAAATAAAACATGAACAAATGCCATATCGTCTTTGATAGTTGTTATTATTATTTGAATATAAATAAATAATTATTGTATGCAAACTTTAAATAAACTGATATACAAGCAGTATAACGCATGATGGTGGGCGAACCTAGGAATTAAACATTATTAGGCTTTAATACATGTGTTCCAAATATGTTTTATTTATAAATACATTTCGTTATATGGCAAATACGGCAAGCGTATTTGACCAACGGACAAGTTATATTTTATATTGAGTTGTTCATTGGCCAGAACGAGTTTGTTTATATTTGCCAACCCTGATCGTGGCTTTGTACATGTCTTATATCAATAGATGATGCTCTAGTTGCGTCAGTAACAGATGATTGTAATCCGTACGATGACTATTTGAAGACTTTTGACCAATCAATGAAAAGGTGTATAAACCATGTATTTGCAGTGGCAACTGGGCATTAATCATAACAAAAAGGTTATGAAACTGTTTTATCTCGTAAAGCTGTCCATTCTTAAATACACCAACGAAAAGGACTTATATTTGGTTCATATACGTGGGAGAATTTCAAATAAAAACTCAGCTTGTTAGGTGTGTCTGTTTTCAGAATAACCCAATATTTAACATATCTAAAGTGAAAAATCAACAGAGATTTACAGTAAAATTATCAAGTTTACAAGCGCCCACAAAACAGGTGAGTACGATAATTTATCACTTAAATTCAATAACATCGTCAAAGCGTTGTCTATGTTACGGTCTATTACATTTTTATTTCATTCTGATAAGGCGAATTTAAAAGACATGTGTGTATATAGTTCACGTACGACATCAAAGAGATATTACCAGGCAAGAGACGTATTGTTCAACGTGGCCAAGTGAATGCTGAAGGTTAAAGATATCGCTTTGATGTTACCTTGCTACACATATTAATGTGATGAAAATAACATTGGGCGATATTTTATTGAATTTCACTTTCTGGGTTAAGTGAAAAAAAATCGTGATCATGTTGTTATATTTTGTGTTTCTAGCCCAGACATATAGGCTTGTACTCACCATGCAGCTACAGAACATGCCTGTGCCTCATAATGAGTAACTGATTGTCTACACGTGTGCAGTAGAGCCCTCGTATATTATAAATCAGCGATTAATAAATAGAAACGCTATTTCGTAACGTCGCGGACTTTGCGAGAGTGATATGCGTATATCTTGCATCTTACTTTTGCAATTAAAAATGCGTACTTGTTTTAGTCAAAATAAATCTTGAAATACTAGATAAATCATAATTCAAGGTCATATGTCATTTGTATTGTTATGAAAGGAAACAACTATGTAATATAACAAATCCGGACGTTGTAGTTTCAGAGATGAATATATTTGTTAATAAAGTTTATAGTAACAATACTTATGTAACAAACATCCTTAATTGATGAAGGGTCATAACTTATGTATCGTTTAAGGTACGACAATACAAAATGCACATATCATAAGGAACAATCCTGATTTGATGTTATGTAAAGACAAGTGTAGGAGAACTTCTGAGCTCAAATGTATGTCTACGGACAGACAGACAGACAGACAGACAGACAGACAGACAGACATACAGACAGACAGACAGACAGACAGACAGACAGACAGACAGACAGACAGACAGACAGACAGACAGGCAGACAGATAGACAGACAGACATACATATAGAAAGACAGACCGACCGACCAACATACCGACATACCGACAGACCGACCAACAGACAGACCATCGGACAGACAAATAGACAGAGAGTAAGACAGACGGACAGACAGACAAACAGACAAACAGACAAACAGACAAACAGACAAACATACAGATAGACAGATAGACAGGCAGACAGATAGACAGACGGGCAGACAGACAGACAGACAGACAGTCAGAAATACATACAAACAGACAGACAGACAGACAAACATACAGACAGACATACAGACAGACAGATATACAAACTGACAGAGAGAGAGAGACAGACAGACAGACAGACAGAGAGACAGAGAGGCAGGCAGGCAGACAGAAAGACAGACAGACAGATAGACACACAAACAGACAAACAGACAGAAAGACAGACAGCCCGACAGACCGACAGACCCACTTACAGACCGACAGACATACCGACAGACAGACAGACATAACGACAGATAGACAGACAGAAAGACAAACATACAGACAGACAGACAGACAGTCAGTCAGACAGACAGACAGACAGACAGACAAAGAGATAGACAGACAGACAGACACATAGACAGACTGACAGACAGACGGACAGACAGACAGACAGACAGACAGACAGACCAACAGACCGACAGACCGACATACCGACAGACCGACATACCGACCGACCAACAGACCGACAGACAGACAGACAGACAGTCGGACATACGGACACACAGACAGACAACAGACAGCAGACAGACAGACAGTCG
>VMBQ01018499.1:6919-23164 GCA_007657795.1 Dreissena rostriformis | reverse complement strand
AGCACTGAGGCGCAAAAGTCGGGTGTCCGTCCTCTTTTTTACTTTTTTTACCCGAAAATTCACGTTTTCCCTTAAAAAAAAGTAGAAAACACATCCATTATTATATAAATCATATGTTTTCCCGCTAAAAGTAATCCAATCAATAAAATAACACATCTTAATAGTGATTTTCTATAAATATTGGCCCCGAAGACTCGGTATATGCGCTTTTTTAAGGTTATAATACACTAATTCCATTTCCCATAGGGTCCCATTATAAAACCGCCAACTTACAAAGCATTTTTCTTATATTTCCTATATATCAAATTTTGCAAGACCGGTATCATTTTAAAGATAAATCTGTCCTCTTTCAATAAATGCACTCAAAAATATATGGTCTCGCAACTTCTAAGAAAGTAAAATTCGCTCAAAGACAAGCACCCTCGGAAAACAGAGTTTCGGAATTGAAATTTCGACAAAAGCCCCGTACTTCAATAAAAGCACCCAAAACGTTCATCTTTCAACGTAATCCCCAATGAAATGCACCCAAATGTTGCAGACACACATAGGATGCAGGAAATAATTGCAAAAGTCATGGGTGCGATCGCTAAATTGCTTTTAAACCCGAAGAGAAAAGGAACTCTTTAGAAATAGGCACTACTTTCGAATGGACCACGGAGGGATACAAAATGATTTAGTGTAGTGTAACCATTAGCGGATCGTAAATGAAATCGTAAGGGAAGGATTTAAGATAAGATCCTCTAAGATAAGATTTGTTGATAAAACGACCTCCTGAACATAAAATTACATGTTTATTAAACCTTTAAAACAATAATACACAACCTAATTAAAAATTGCATTTTGCAATCTCTAAGCAATTCAGATATAATGGTTATTCAATGATAATATTAATTTACAAAGAATACAAAACAGATCACAAAATTAAGTACATACATAGACAACCATACTTGTCTCTGTTTTATTCAATTTTTATGTAATCGTTTTATTAATATTACAATTGCTATCTTAAAACCTATCAATAAGAAATTCCGGAATCATTAATGTTACAGAATTAGTTACATAACCATGATTAACGCTTTGTGGTTACAATGGAAACCATTAAAAAAATAAGTCATGCAGTTATTTTAAGTCGAGTTTGTAGAATAAAATATAAATTATTAAAATAAAACAGCATTATGAAATGAGTATAGGTAAAATGTCTTCTACATTCAAACATATTCCATAAATATGAGTGAGGTCTCAGTGCTTTTTCGTTAAAAATTGGGGCCTGTAACTGGACCCATTCCCAATGGAAAAAAGTATATATTTTTCCCAAATGAGACCAAAGATTCCCAATTGAAGGTAAAAAAAAATCTTTAGATCTGAACATTAAGTTCATCTCCCATACAGCTCCATAAGTTATACATTAGAAAAAAATATATTAAAAACACTTTAATTTTCAATTTTGAAGCATTTGTAAGCAAAACAACAATAACACTTATTTCCCAATTTTAGTCAAATGTCGCGATATTTCACAATGCAAAGGGACCCAGCCCCATTCCCAAAATTGTGAAAAAACACTGGTTCTTGCGGCAGTTAACTCTTAAATCTATCATGGTCATAGCACATAATCATACATTGCTCATGATATTAAAATGTTTCAGCAACTAGATGTTATATGAGCTGTTATTTGTCACATATTGTTAGCATTTTTATATTCGCAAGTGGGGTGGACAGGAATATTATCATCATGTAGTAATAGCTATATAGAGTAACTCGATATGGAAACGACGCATCAGCAATCAGATAAAACATGAATTATATTGTGTTGGTTGATTTCAAATTCGCATTTAAAATTGGCACACACGTTTAAACAACCACGCACTGGTTAATGAAAAACACAAAAGTTTTGAAATTTAGCAAATAACAATCGTTAACCAGAAAACGAACAGACGCTTGAGTCGTCCATACAAACAATTGAACACCCACCATCATAATATCTGATAATATCCCCATGTTTCGAATGCAAACGAATCGTAACATCTTCAAAGCATGTTGCACTCCGTAATGCTTTCATACTAATAAAATAATGGTCTGCATTGGGACCTGGAAAATGTCATGTTTAAGCACTTTTTAACATTTACTTGTAAACAAGTTATCGCATGGTTCCAGTCAGTTAATGCAGTTGCAGTTGACTCAGTACGTACTGCTTGGATATTAAATTTGGTAGATAGTAGCTTAAACATATGGAATTTGAAGTTTCGATTCAGTTGGCATTAGTTCTTTAGAGGATTCACACGCAAAAAAGAGTGTTTCTGTAATTTTAAAGTAATACTTTGCTTGTGTTGGGAAATATTAACAATGAAGCTCCAGCAAAAAGGGTTGCTGTTATTACTGAATGTGATACTCGCCGCTTGTTCACGAGAGCCCCTGAGCCCGACATGCATGTTATACGAATACGAGGAACGCCTGCTCGAGAGGGTCCTTAGAAACGAAATCGGTCTGGAAAACACGTTGAAAGACATCGTGAAAACGCATGCGAAAGTTGAAGATGCATTGCAACAGTTAGACGATGGTAAAGTGCTAATCAAGTCCACGTTGGAAGCCATGAAAGAGAAACAATCTACAATGGATTTGACACTGCGCGAGTTTATGGAAAATATCACGCGTCATGTTAATTTAACGTTGAGCACCTTTGTTAATAGTTTGGAGAATAAACATGAAGCTATTGCATTCAAATCAAGCACTCTAGTCTCGGATGCTATTGTAGCATTGACCGAAAACGTATCAGCAACGGTCCAAAGGGTTACATATGCACAAGAAAAACTAAAGGGTGAGTATATATTAAATGCATATTTTGTAAGCGTGTTAATTACTTTGTAAAACAGTGTAAACAGGATGGTAAAATGAATTAATTTTAGACAACGAGACAACCTGGCTAAATTTAAATGTTTATATATAAATACCATACACAACTATCCTATAAAATAAGATACCTGTTTTATGATTCATATGTTAAAGCACTTTTGTCATCTGTATAAACATGGATAATATGAAATAAATCTCATACAACTGTGTTTTTTTTCAACAAAACAAGCACACATTTATTGTCTCCAAGACTGTCATTTTACTCCTGATATAAAAAAATAGAATATATTCAGAATGGGATGGAGAATGTTATTTTAGTTTCGGGCTATCAAATTCAAGAGGTATTTGTGTTTTTGTCAAAAAACAACCAATCACAGAAAATAAAATTGAAAATGACTCTCTTGGAAACTACTTACTTTTAGATTTGACATATATGACAAACAGTTTAACCTTGTGTACACTATACGGGCCCAATAAAAATACGCCCACTTTTCTTTACAGACCTCTTTAAAAAATATTTAAATACTGATAAATATATAATACTTGCGGACTTTAATTGTGTATTAGATGTCAACTTGGATTATCAAACTTATACATCCATTAACAATAATATAAATGCACGAAAAACACTGCAATCTTTTATAACAGATAACAATATAATTGATACTTTCAGATATCTTAATTCCACTATCCAACAATATACATGGAGACGGTTAACACCATTACATATCTAGACTTGATTTTGTCCTTACTTCAAATAATCTGTCATCCAAAATTAGAAAATCTACTATAGATTTATGTTATAAGTAAGCCAGATCATTCCATTATCGACCTAGAAATAATTTGTGATGATATTGCACATGGAAAAGGGATATGGAAATTCAACAATTCACTCTTAAAGGATATTGACTATTTAAACTGGATTAATACCTTGATCGAAAATGTTAAACAACAGTAGTGTATACCTATCTACATCATATAAATTATTCACAATAGCAACATACAGTTTGTTATCAACGACCAATTATTTCTTGAAACATTACTTATGGAAATAAGAGGAAAAACTATTTTATTTTCATCATATAAAGCTTAACAGAACAAAAACCATGAATTAAATTTAATTAAGAAAATTGATATAGTTAAAAAAGTCGATAACTGAAACGAATTCCGACCAACTTCGTGAGCTTCAAAATGAGTTAGAAAATGTTAGGAAAAATAAACTTAAAGGGTCTCTTATTCGTTCTAGAGCTAAATGGATAGAAGATGGAGAAAAACTCACTCAATACTTTTGCTCGCTCGAATCAAATCATCATACAAACAGGTCGATCCCGTTTATTGAATTAGAAAACGGGACAAAGTTAACAGAGCAAAACGATATTTTAAAAGAAGCTGTTTCATTCTATAAAACATTATACAATAAAAATGACAACGAAATAAAATACGATATAAATGTTGATCTATGTAAAATAATATTCCTACATTGAATAAAGTGCAATCTGACTCATTAGAAGGACTGCTTAGTATTGAAGTATCAATTACACTTAAAAATATGAAACATGATTCAAGTCCAGGTTCTGATGGATGGATTCACTGCGAAATTCCTTCAGGTATTTTGGAGTAAGGTAGGCCACTTCATAGTAAGAAGTCTAAATAATGCTTGTATTACAAATTCCTTGTCCATAACACAAAACCATGGAATTATTACTTGTATTCCAAAGGAAAACAAGCCGAGATGTTGTCTGAAAAACTTACGACCATTGACATTATTAAATATTGTTTACAAACTAGCATCAGGTTCCATTGCAAATAGATTAAAGACAGTACTTGATATTTTAATATCCTAAGGTCAAACAGGTTTCATTAAAGGTCGTTTTATTGGTGAAAACACTAGATTACTTTACGATATATTCAAATATGCTGAAGATAATAATTAACCTGGGTTACTTACGACAAACGACATTGAAAAAGCGTTCGATACTTTGTCTTTCCACTTTATAGAAACAATTATTAGTTTGTTTTTTTTTTAAATTTCGGACCAATGTTTCAAAAATGGATATTTATGTTTTTGAATAACTAAATGAATGTTTGACTGGAAAAAAGTGCATGCACTTGTATTCAATCTAACTAAGGACACATATAGCAGATGGCTCCTTTGCAGAATAGTCCATAGAATATTGGGAACAAAAGTCCCTAATGTTCAAAATAAAAATTGTTGCAAAAAATCTATGTACATTCTGTAATTTGGAAGTTGAAAATATAATGCACTGGTTCTGGTTCTGTCCATATACACAAGAAATTATTAAATGTGTTGTATAAATTGTGTTCGTAGACGTAGACCAAGAATACATATTCAAATTATATGTCAGGATCAAGTACTTGGAATTATTAATCCAAAAATGAACGAGTTAACTAAAGTATGCCTAGAGCTTAAACGGTATATCTTTAATTGTCAAAGAAAACAGAGTCCCTTCGGACTTGTTAACAGCATTTAACAAACTTTAGAAATTTACAAAAATACAATTAAATCAGATGAAGAATTAAAAATATTGGCCCTTGTTAAAATATTTACTGACAGTTCATATAATAACATAACTAATCATAACACATAATATAAATAATGCTTATAACATATTTATTTGTTGTTGTAAACTCTGCATTATCAGTTTTCTTATACAATGCAATTCAGCACTTACTATTTAATTCTCTTATGTGCAATATTTTTATGTTAAACATTAATTTAGTTTGGATTGTACAAACTAGTGTTTTTTTGTTGTTGTAAAATACTTGAACTATAACACAATTATAATTTTATATGAATGTATGTTGAATGTACAACATATATATTATACGTATTATATTATATGAATGTACCCATCAAATAGCTGTACATGAGATATTTTGTTTTATGAAATTCATAATACTTAATAAAAAGCTTTGTATGAATGTATATAATATTCAACGTATTTATGTAATATTCTTCGGAGTGAATACAATTTTGCACTGAAAAAAACTATCCAATAAAATATCGTTACATGAGTTGTAATATTAGCATTCAATTTATTTCAGCTCAATCGATCATCCCAACAATTTACTTCTACGCTCGCTTAGCTTACAACGTGAACCCATCAAGTAATCAGGATGTTATCTTCCCGACAGTAACGGTCAACGAAGGTCTAGGTTACAATCCCGGAACTGGAAGGTTCACAGCTTCGGTCCCTGGAATTTATCTATTCAGTGTGCAGATTTGTGTTCCCAATGAAAAATATGCTTATCTCGAAATTGTGCAACAAGGAACAACGTTACAAAGATCAGTATTCAGTGACAAGTCTGGGTATAATTCATGCGTAACTATGCAGGCAGCAGCACATGTAGCCTCTGGGGACCAGATCTGGGTGCGAGCGTCAAGTTCTTGCTTTTTGCATGCGGATTCAAATAGATTTACTTCTTTTCTCGGAGCATTAATCCATGTTTAAAAATGAAATAGTTTACATTTGGTGAGCACCAAGATTGGTTTTTACTATTATGACTGTTGACTCACTTGTCTTATATTCTTTAGTTTCATGAACTACAGTGGAGCTGATGACGCGTTAGTAAATAGATGTAGACAATTGCAGACATTGACATAAATGCACTTATTAAACTAGTTTGAACGTGAATTATTTGTTACTTTGAATATGTATACAGTTTCCTTATAAACAAGGAACATATGTTATTTTTACACCCGTAAATATTTAAAAAAAAAACATAAGTAGAACGAAATTTAAAATTTGAAATAAAATTGTCGATAATAGAATTTCTTTTTTCCATCAAGAGTCAAACAGATATATTGAAAAAATAATGATATAATAAAACCTCAAAATAAATGGCTCTTGTTTTTAAATAGTAATTGCATTCCATGTTATGGTATGTATAGTTATAAAAAAACAGATGCGGTCAATAACTTTTGATTTTTAGCGATGTTTTAATTATTATTTTTATTGTTATCTCCTTAATACACTCATCGATATTAAGTTATGGTTACTAACAGAAAATTGAATGATTGTGAAGAATGGAGATTTTCATATCACAGTCCAAAATGTCAATACAATATTGTTTAAAAGTCTAAAATAAGTTGAAAACTAGTATATAGTCTGTGGTACGTTATCACTTTTGCCACCTGTAAAAATTGTGACAACTTTGCTGCTGATGATATAAAGATGGAATTGCAGGCAGACAAAAGTATGTCTATAAATTCCGGCACGATAATATTTTGATTTCTTAATATTTAATAAATCGTTTTAGAAACAACTTACATTATTCCATTATTGCCCCTTGTTTTATTCATCTAAGAAGGGTTCGATACTTTGAAATTACTATTTGCATTAAGTCACTTAACAATATCATTATTCATACTCGAGCAAATGAGCGAAAACCTTTTCGTCTATTTTCATGATGGTGACGGTCTCCGCCCACCATAAAATCTTTAGCCACGTAGCGATATCAGGAATATGTATTTCATTGAAATTTCTAATTTTTTTTCTTACGTTTAAATATGAAATTGTTGATATTTTAGCAACCGAACCGAAACGTTATATTTACATCACGACAAATGAACAAGTAGCTCACGAATTCTGAATCACATTAGAAAAACATTAAGCATGCGGTCGCTTTTGCCCCCCCCCCCCNTATCGCATTGTCGCCATCGTACTATCGCACTGTCGCCATCGTATTGTCGCACTGTCGTCATCGTATTATCGCACTATCGCATTGTCGCATGGTCGCCATCGTACTATCGCAGTGTCGCCATCGTTTTGTCGCACTGTTGTAATCGTATTGTCGTACTGTCGCCATCGTACTATCGCGTTATCGTACTCTCGTCATTGTATTATCGCATTGACGCCATCGTACTATTGCACTGTCGACATCGTATATATATATTACTAAATTAACCTTTATGAGCAAAATTGAATACTAATTTAATCTCATAGATCATTATCACATACATGAAGTAACTATCACAGAATTTACATTGCATTACTTTGCACTATTACAATACAAATAAAACTAGAAACAAAACTCTAATAGTAGCAAGCAGATGGGTTTTGACGGTGGACTCGAAATTGGGGAGGTTCTTAGCCTGTCTTATATGTTGTGGCATTATATTCCAGATAGAACAACCTTGATAAGCAAATGACCGTTTACCAAAACTTTTAACATTGGGCAAACAAAATCTTCCGGTGTCTGTGAATGAATCACTGGAAGAACCAGCTGACACTCTTAACCTAGTGGGAAAGTTATGAACTGAACTAAGTGGAATGAAATGCTCATTTACGTAACCTGGTGATCTACCACTGTAGATTTTATATACATTGCACAACATGATTTGTTCAACCATTTTAGAGACTGGTAACCAGTTGAGCTTGACAAAATGACTTTGAGTCCTTGCTTCAAGATCCAACACAAACCTGATCATTCTGTTCTGGGTGACCTGTAATTTATTCCTAATTTCCTGAGACAAGCTGTTATACCAAATTGAACAACCATAATCAAAATGACATTGTCCTCAAAAGAAAAAAAATCATTAGTATTGACAGGAATAAAATAAAACGTCGTACATTTACAGAAGAAATTGTGAGGAAGTTCAGGGTACACAGACCAAAACAGTTTGTGTAGTACTTTTTGAGTTGTTGCCCTTTGTTTATTTGTTTGTTCAGAAAATAATTACAAAAAGTAATTTTAGTGAGCGAAGCATAAGTGGAAAACTATTGAATTTACTCAAATTCAACTTAATACATTTAACAGGGGCATTGATATGAAGTGTAAAGTTAAAGTACCAAAACTCTTTCTGCTATATAAGCAGAGTTATTTGACTTTGTTAAGTTTCTTGTGAAATCAATAATTATATTACAATTTAAGATAATACGATGAAATTTCATAGATCTGTAGAGAAAAGTGTAGGTAAGTGCTGGGTATGAACTGCAACGCTCTCGTCAGAGTCTTTGTAGTAATTTTCCTTTGGGTATTCATATTTTACAAAGCCCAAAGTGTTATTTTATCGGTCAGTTCCAAACTCTAAATTAATTTAAGAATTAAACGAAAACTTCATATAATGCTACAATACTTTTAGAGTTAGTGCGGATAAAAATAACTCTTTCTTTATACATCTGTGTATGGAGTTCTTATTAACTTTTCTTGTGCAAAGAATAACCTTAAGTATAGGCTGTTTTGTAATAAAAACTATTATTTCAAAAGAGAACTTTTGGATTTCTGCTTTTTAGTAAATAAAATGCATCTATTTACCAAAGTTCGATTACCAAGATCCCACTTTTGGGTCAAACCGATAGTTCGAGGGCATTTGACGCTTGCAGTAACTGCACTTGTTTGAAAAAGTGTTATATATATGTGGCTTATGAAGTATTGACATGTAAATGTTAACAATTGACCGAGACGAAGTTGTAACTAAATACAAAGTATGTTTTTTGTCGGTTCGTGTTTTTCGGATTCAATTAATACACACACTTTTTAATTATAGTGACTGTGTGTAGGTCTATTGTAAAAAAACGAATGTCACATTGCACAAGCAAGAGAAGATTGCAATCCGTATTATTGGAGGCGAATCTAAAAAATATTCAAATTTCAAAAGTGAGATAATAATAGAATGCAACTAAAACAATTGAAGAATTTATTTATATTGCTTTTTCTAAATATAACTTCCATACGTTCTGTTTTAACATTTAACTCCCCCGATAAATACAGCTTATGATTATGCTTATGCAAATCATCAACGATCCGAGAATAGTCCCATTTCAGACCATCATCTTATCGACTTCTAGGCTATTTCTAAACAACTTCCTCGGTTTATTGCGGGACAATTATGACACTTTGGGCGGGTAATTAAGACATGTCGTACACATGAAGGAATGTCTCTAGACCACCCTGGATTTAGAAGGAATGTTGGCATCGACACGCCATAATGACTTTGCGGAAACCCTGATGCTCTATTAGATAGATAGATAGATAGATTTATTTCGGAGAAAGCATACATACACACAATGCACTAAAACAACATGTACATAAAACAATATGAAGTAAAAAACAATCATAATTGAAAAGTACACGGATTGAATGCACTATGGCATGCAAACTAACGCCAAGGATTACACACAAAAAGAGCAATATCCCTTATTTCCATTGTGGTCCTTGTTGTTGGTGGCACGACATAGAGAGGCACTAGTAATACATGAATAATAAATACTATCTTAATAATAATAAATACATCAAATATAATACTGAGATTCAGATCAATGAACACAACATTAATATCACATTGTAGCTTTGCAGACATGTACTATCACAGTATTATTGAGTATCACCTTAAAGCAGAACACATCAAATGTATCAATTATGATCATGATATCACAGATTAAATTTAGATGGATTAAAAATTTAAAGGTTACTACAACCAACAAGTAATTAAAAAGGAACATTAAGTATGCATGTAATTATTAATCCGAAATGATAAGACATTGGGTAAAGGAAAATGTAAAAATTTAACAGCATAGCATATATAGATTATATTACTCTATTTAAAAGATGCTGTTTTATAGCAGATTTAAAACTGGACAATGCTGTCATCTGGGTTATAAAAGATGGTAGTTTATTCCACAATGTGCAACCCAAGTAACTGAAGGACTTCTTTCCATTTCCTTTAACCTTTGGTACAGAGAAAGCACCTTTATTACTTAATCTGGTATTATGGGAATGGACAGAATTCTGGGGAATAAACTGATTTGACAAGTAATCAGGAGATAGACCATTTTTGATCTTAAAAACATGGGAGAGCATTATTTGCTCGACGCGTTTGTCAACTGGCAACCATTGCAAAGAAGTATAATGTTCCGGGCTAATATGGGTTCTAGAATCAAGATTGAGCACAAAACGGATCAATTTATTTTGGGTTACCTGAAGTTTATTCTTCCAAAACTGAGTAAGACCATTGTACCATACAGAACAAGCATAGTCAAAATGACATTGTATTAAGGACATCACAAGAAGTTTCTTGGTATGCTGGGTTAAATACTCGCTTTTACGATATAAAAACTTTAACCTAGAATTAGATTTCTTTACAACAGACTGAGCCATATTGACAAATGATAAATTCTGGTCAATACTGGCCCCAAGATACTTGACTGCACTTGTAGGTTCTATAACTGTGTCATTACATATTATATTTAACCTGGGATTTGACCTTAGCTTATGTTTGGTACCAAAGAGAATTGATTCAGTTTTACCAAGGTGAAGAGATAACTTGTTGTCAATTAACCATTGGCTCACTTCATTAAGATCCTGAGAAAGGGCTTGCTCTATTTGACACTTGTTTTGACCTGAAACTAAGATGCAAGAATCATCCGCATACAGTAAAAGTTTATTCTTTGTTGCTGACGACATATCATTTACATAGATCAAGAAAAGGAGAGGGCCGAGAATAGAACCTTGAGGCACCCCACATGTAATGTTGGCCATAGTAGATTTAGTACCTGATACATCAACAAGTTGTTGTCTATCAGATAAGTAGGATGAAAACCAATTCATAATGTCATCCCCCAGACCCAGGGCTTTAAGTTTTATGAGAAGGATAGAGTGATCTACAGTGTCAAAAGCTTTCTGTAGATCTAGCAGAATCATACCCACTAGATTACCTTTGTCCATTTCTAGACGGATGAAATCTGTCAAGTGAATTAAACAAGTGTCGGTGGAAAACCCACATCTAAAACCTGATTGGAATTTAAAGAGCAATTTATTACTTTTGAGATATGACTCAACTTGGTCATAGACAACTCTTTCAAAAAATTTGGATATAATACAGAGGATAGATACTGGTCTATNTGTGCGTGTGTGTGTGTGTGTGTGTGTGTGTGTGAGATTTCTTATGATTATTTTGCAGAGAATTAGAAGCTTAGACTATATTATATAATAATAGAAGCTCAAACTAAATTATATAATTACAATAAATATTTATGTTTTCGATTTTTTATAAAAACGCTAAACAAGATACCTTCAAGAGGAATCGATAGCAAATGTATCTTGGTCATAATTAATCTAAAGTATTTGAATATAAATATTAAATGATAAGTATACATGGAAAAAAGGAACACGAACGACAATTGGTATTACTAACTCCTCACACAAATGTATTGAAATAAAATATTTTTTTTATTTTAAAGTATGAATACATTGAAATAATATATTGTTTGTCGGGTAAGCCTATTATCGTGGCATATATCTATCAATCACATATCTACTTTAATTTGTTGAGAATGTTCTGATTTTTTTTACATATTTAGATATTATCTGGCAACCAGAGACCTTCCGTGTTATCCACTTTAACATGATATCATGCATTGGTCTATTTGAACCTTGCAAGATAATTATGCGAAAATAAACTTGAAGCAAGAATGATATCAAGTTACCATCAGTGAAAATGTACTTGGCAGTAGTGGGCACAACCGATTTGTTTTCGGCGTAACTGTCTTACCTAGATTTTTACCTGTACTAACCTTTATAACAAGCTAATAAAATGTTGGAGAAATTATGCGCCAGTTGACCCGAATGCATGACATTTTACAACTGCATTGCTGATGAAAACTTATATGGACGCATCATTTCGTTTTGCAACGATTCGAGCCGAATGTTGAGGGTGAATCTGCCATATAAGGACAAATATGATTAGCTGTAGTATCATTTATATCTAAGCACACAAGAGTGCATTTTGAATAAAGGTGTACATAATAACATGTAATGGATATTTGATTTGTGTCTTATGTTCTGCAAATATCAGTTTACATAAGTGTATTAAAGTTCTAATGACAATGTGCTATGCACTGCGTTTTTACTTGTAAACTGTATAAGAATGAATTAAACAGTGTACACTGACATACGCCATATACTACACAACAAATGGATGGGTAATCCACCATCCAAAAACACATACTTAAATTTTGTAGAAACGTTTTTGTTTAACCTTTTTTTAATTCATGATATAAGCCGAATGTCTTTAAAAATATATATATATTGTTTCCTGTAAGATTAACTTATTGGATAACACGAAAGGTTTCTACTTGCCAGATAAATATAAAAATATGAAAATCAGCGAGTGAAAAAAACAAAAAAAACATAATTAAATATTTGTTTTCAATTAAATTATTTTGAAACGCATTTTTTAACCTTTGTTTTTAATTTATGGTATACGTCTTATATCTTTAAAAAAATGTTTAGATTCCTAAGTGAGTAACACGAAAGATTTCTACTAGAATGATAACTACTAATAACATGAAAAAAGCGAGTTAACAAGGCCCTCGGGAGAGCTCGATTCGTCAAATAAATGCTTGTCTGACCCGTGAAAAATCGAATGCATGAAAACAAAAAAGGAATTCGTCTTATGCTAGTTAATCAGGGCGAGTGAATTTTCCACGAATTAAATCGTATGATGCCATTTTGAAAAAAGATCAAACATTGCAGCTCAATAGTGCATCTGTCTTAAAAACGTGGGAAAATCGGATTTGATTTACAGACAATCCCGAAATAGAAACGTGCTCGTTACCAGCCATTCCAGGACTGTCTAATTATATACAGGCGAAACCAAGCGACAATGTGGGGCGGATATATTTTAACCAACCGCAGCGTGTGAACCTTCATAAATCCTTTTCCGAAAATGAAAAGGGATGCAACTGCTTTTGAACAATGATTGTTTGCAAACAGACACCTTGTGTTAATCATAGAGTAAAGAAAAACGCAAGTTTGTTTATTTTGTCATTCTCAGCACTTTATTGTTGTGTTATTCTATATCTCGTTCATTCCGATATTAAGGAAACATTACATAAACTGATCGTTTAAATTTGATATAAACACTTTTATGGTTTGATCAAAGATCTATCAAAAAACATTTACTTATAGATCTTTGGCATTGATGTTCTTGAAAGAAAACGACGAAATGTGTAATTTTGGCTTCCTAACCATAACATGTTTTTGGAAGGGCGGGTACAGATTTCCTACGAGCCAGAAAGGATTCTGGACCTACAGGGCGAATAGCATATTGAGGAATTTTTCATCTCTTACCCAGAGTGTGCTATATTGTGCAATATTTCAAATATTTATAAATGGCATCGTATATTTTCTGATTGTCGGTCACAACACGACTGAATGTGAACTGCTGGTGGTACTTTTTCATTATAATATATTCATACTTAAAACGATATTTATCTGGACTCGTTATATTCGTTCATAATAATACACGTGCATAGTCAGAAACACATAAGGATTAAACATACTCAAAATTTATCAAAGAATGTCCATATTGTGAAACCACAATTCACGAGTGAACATTTCTAAGATAGCGTTACCTTGGAAAATTAGCATTTAAGATCAATATCCACCGTATCTACTTAACTATAATATACATAAAATAATCTTATGGGCTTTCATAGCACCACTCTGGGCATCTTTTTTTTATCAAAAACACCAATTTAAATGTATTTAATATCTTGAATGGTGCTAAAAATGTCTGAACACATGTAATTGCTGTTATTTTCAAAAGGACATATAAGCTTTGCGCCCACTTATAATGCGGAAAATTAACGTCAAAGGTAATCTTTGTAAATTAAAATTGAATAAAATATACCGAGTGCATTATTACGTCACTCAATATATTTACATAAACAGCCTTATATGAAACGTAAACGCAGTTAATATTGTGCACATCGAATTTAAATATGCAAATGGCTAAACGTTTATGTGAATGTCTTTGATAGCATTCAATATATCGTAATTAATGAACATTGTAGATTCACGATTTAAATTATAAAACCCAAAATCGTATTAAAGTTTCATAATACACAAGCAACAAAGATCAATAACTCAAATTTAAGAAAGTGTAGTGTTATGCATGACACTTCTCCTCATTGATATATTTAAGCTTCGTGTTGAAATGTTATATAATTTCTGAGACATAGCCCTAAAAATGTTGTGACAGACTGACGGAGGGACAGACAACGACACAACTATATCCCTCCGCCTTCGGCGGGGGATAAAAAAATACATACCTTTACTATGACGTTTGTAATTAAATGCATTTAATTAGTTTTAGTTTGATGTCTCTGGTTGAATATTTTTTTTTTTTTGACATTATATAAAAGTTTACTTACTCCATCTACTTCAGAATATGATGAGATGATTATTGATTATTGTCAAACAGTAGTTAGTTTATCGATTTCATTAAGTTCTTTTTAGTTTTTTTTTTAATTTTGTTTTTAAATATGACGCTCAGGAAAGATGTATGTATTCATTTGTTTCCTCACTCACTAACTCACTCACTAACTCGATCACTCACTTACTCTATCATTCACTTACTCACTCGATCACTCACTCACTCGATCACTCACTCTATCATTCACTCACTTGATCACTCACTAACTCACTCACTCGATCACTCACTCACTCACTCACTCACTCGATCACTCACTCACTCTATCATTCACTCACTATCACTCACTCACTCACCAACTCACTCACCAACTCACTCACTCACTTACTCACTTACTTATTTATTAAGTGTGGGTGGTAAACCCCTATTCATTTGTACTGGGTTGTACCCTACCACCGACCCAAATCCACTCACCAACTCACTGAGTCACTCACTATCTCACTCAATCAATCACTAAGTCACTCACTCACTAACGCACTCAGTCAATCACTGAGTCACTCATATACTTATATACTCACTTACTCACCCATATTACACTCACTTACGCACACACTGACTTACTTACTCACGTATTTATTTACAGTGGGTGGCAACACTCCCATTAGTTTGCACTGGGTACTAATCATTTATTACATTTAATGAACCACATGCAAAACATAGAAAAAAGTTATCACTTTCGTTTGTATCATGAGCAAACACATGCTTACATTGAAAAATACTTCATCACTAAAACAAGTCTGTTGATCAAGTGTCCTGTTCAGCTACAATTAAGGGGTGTTGCTGCAGTTTTGCTGATTTTTTTCCATCTAATAACTTTTGCTCAAAATTTATATTCAAGTACTACATACAAATACTATATGAAAAATGAAATAAAAACATAGGGTCACCGGCCTTGTTTTGATTTTATTCACCATTATATAACATGTACTTTTTCATTAAAACTGAAAAATCTCTAATTGCATAAAAATGATTAATAACCTATGAAATTGGCAACATATTGATATTATATAAGCTAATATATATCATATACCATTTAATTAAACCACAAACTACCAAAAAATGGAGAACACAAGTTAAATTTTAAGAAATTTTAATTTTTATAATTTTTATGTCACCCAAAAAAACGTCATTTTTTTTACTATTTTAACACAAAAATGGAA